>PNEQ01071515.1:34183-63955 GCA_003012365.1 Medauroidea extradentata
ATATATATATATATATATATATATATATATATATATATATATATATATATATATATATATATATATATATATATATATATTCAAGTGACGTAAAAAAATTAGTTTGATTTTGAACGCGATTGTTTTGATTTTGGATTATAATACCTGTAAGTTTTATACATGTGATAACATGGAAATGGAAAGAGTAAAAGGACGTTTAAAAACAAATCCTGATTTCTGTGTCTGTGTAAACTAATTCCTACTTTCGTAACGAAAAATTGACTCCGACAATTTCATTCAGGCATATACAAACAATTATGGTAGAAGTATAAGTAGGTACCCTAAATGTGAAGCACTACTCATAATTGTAATATGCAGAGTTCGTTAAAAAAAACGTAGCTAAATTATAAATATTGCCAGAAAGTTACAATTACAATTGTTTACGTAATTTATTTAATGCGGTACTGGTCTTTTAATGCACCTTATATATATATATATATATATATATATATATATATATATATATATATATATATATATATATATATATATATAAAATTGAGTCAATCATTTTGCAAAGTAAAATGTATTCTTCTGTTAACGATATTTGAAGAACAATATTGTGCAGTAAATATTTCATCAAACTTATCCATTACGATAAGGTACTATCAACATGTTTTTTTTTTTGCCATAATATTAATTTTTAATTACTGTACATACACTTTTTCGCCAAAAATATTTCATTAAAAGCGATGCGTGCATTATAAGTTCTAAAATTAAAATTTTTGACAAAATGACTTTTATTTTGTTACTTACAAGCACGTAAATTATTGTAATTGCTAAACTAGAAGAACCGCACAGTGTTGTTCTTGAAGCATTCGTAAATAAAAACGCTTTTCATTTTGCCAGAGAGAAAGACTCAAGTAGTTAATTTTTCAAACACGTTTAAAATAAATCCCAAGGAATATTGTCGTAGGGCTATAGAATTTTAGTAATGACTCTTTATATTCAATTCATTATTTATAGTAACTTCATGACAAATTTTACAGTTTCGGTAAGAGTGTTTCACGGGCTATGAATATTATACAGACAGGTGCAGTTTAGGTTTACATGCTCTTTGGTGCAGTATTCGTCAGACAGTCAATCCAGTTCTACATTAAGTGCACGGACATCTTTAATTTACAGTATTTTCCCGTTACATGCCTTCTTGATGACAGATATATCAAAATTTTTAACATTTCATGTTCTAAAGGACAGTCTACTTCACGTTTTTACTTCGTTAGATTATAAATTAATTCTATATTGTATAACATTGGCTGGGGAATGAGAAATATTGTGGTATTTTTATTTTTCAACAAGTGGCGCACAGCATGGAAGTAATTTGTTATCTAACAATGTGAACAGGTGTAATATATTTACATTTTGAGAATGAAGTGTCAAAAATGTAGATACGCCTTCAGGAATGTTTTTAGCGGCGTAAATTCTGCAAATTAAATATAACTGTGCACCATACCACTTAATCAACACCCCCATCCCCTGCCGACGAGATCGAGAAGCTGCACTCGGGTAAGGCGGGACACAGACGAAAGAAGATGCAGGCGCAACGTAATAGCTGAACTATCGTACGTGCGATGACTCGCCAGTACTCACAGGTCGTGCTGTTCGACCTGAAATAAATGTCAGCGTATGTTAATAGTCTGGGGATGGGGAAGTTTTCCTTTAGAAGACGAAGTTTTCACCTCGGTCGCTGTAGAAAAAGACACGCATAAATGAATCTGGATTTCAACGTCATGTTACTTAAATCGCGTATTGCTGGGAATCCTGAATTCCTATCAGACTGAGCTAAGTCTTACACAACTGCGTGAACAGTACAAAGAGAAAAACGTTCTAGCTCAGTGCTTTCTATTGTAACAAATGACATTCAAATGCAGCACCAGTAAAAAAAATATATAAACGTTGACGGTACAATAAATTTTTTTTAATGCCCACAGAATATTTTAGGGGAAAACTTAAACCCTAGTGTAGAGCACAAAACAGTTTTAGAGTTTTTAATACCAGCAAAATATATTGTAGCTACTACATGATTTTTCTTCGTGCGAAGTATAACAATATTATAAATCAAAGGATAACCACAAAAATGTTTAACGAGCACGAATGATACAAATTGATAGAATTTGCATTATCGCCCTTGATTTGCTCTTGCACTCACATATTTCCGGTGAGAAACTTCCAAACTTGCTCTCTATACTTGTAATCGATAACCTCTTCAATACTACGTTTTACTGTGTATACAACAAAAATAGCTTTTTTTTTAAGTTTCGAAAACAATGTCACGTTCATTACATTTAAAGCAAAAATATATATACTTATTATAAAAATTACTTGATCAAAGAAACTATTCTAACGAAACTATACGTAATTTTGGAAAAGGTAACATCAAGTAAAATAGCGTAAGGTACTGGAAGTACAACAGAACTGAGTGACTGACTGAGACACGTTTGCTTTCTGTTAAAACCCGTAATATAGGTTCAAATTTATTTTTTTACTAAACACACCATATAACTGGTATTTGAGTCAGTGATGAAAGCAGTGTAGTGCTGTCGAGCGCAAAATTTACTAACTCACGTAATAAGAATCGGAACGAATTTCTGCGTAGACACGACTGCTCACGTCAGGGTATATTTAAATACCAACAGATTCCTGCTGTCTGTCTTTGGCTTTCGAAGCTGAGAAAAAAATCAGTAATGCCTATGAATGCTTGTTGTGACTGTGACGGTATATTTTCAGTGTCTCACATGATCCAACACTCGGAAGATTGATGAGTTATGACCGAGCTCACATAATTTTGTTGATAAGTGGCCGTTTTAACTAACCAGTAAGACGCTACAATTATTTCTAGTGAAATATTATAAATCTAAAGTTTAGGATTCCTTTAAGGACGTGAATACAATTACTTCACAAATGTTTAACGTGTTGAAGAGCACCCTGTTACTAAAGTAACACGCGAATACATCTCGTTGCTGTATAATACTCTTTGACGACAAGCCTCTTACCAATTTTCAGCGGGAGATGTTGGCGGTACGTAAATTGCTTGTAAGTATTTTCACAACCATCGCCGACTCACCTGGAGCCTAAGCAACGAGGAACATCTGCGAGATGCAGGAGGAGGATAAAGGAGGAACGCTGCAGATGATGCATGAAAGGAGTAGATATGCAGCCAATGCGTCTTTCCACGCTTCCCTCCACACTTCCTCGCTTTCTCCTTTTTGACCAACCCTAAATATGTGCACAGGCGTATTACCATGAACATGTCGTAGATCTTGTCAGGATGCGAATAGCGCAGTTTACACGTTAACACCTCCTGCCATTTAAACATAGCGTGTCGATCGTGATCGTGGTACCTGTGGCCTTCGCGGCCAGCAGGATAAAAAAAGTAACATTGCTTGCAATGAGGCGGATATATTTTACGATGTCTGATAGCATGCAGATCAGACTCTTTATTATCTGAGAAGTAAAGTTTCTCTTCTATAAATGATACTCTTTTCCATCTTCAACATGTCAAACTATTTTATGAATATGTCAATACTTGCCATAGCAGGAATTCTGATATTGTTGACCGTAACAATTTTGTTTTAAAGTGTAGGAATCAAATACTTCCTATATTGCATATAGGAGGCATACTTTTAAAATTAAAGTACAGAAAATTGTTGTTTATATATGTGTATACATATAATGACATTAGGAACTACATAGGGCAAAGGTTAGCATTTTTTTTAAGTTGGCGCCTTTATCAAAATATTAATTAGTTAATATTCATCAAGTAAATGTTTCGGAACCTGTTTCCGTTTATTTAATGTAAGTTTTATCTTAAGTGTGGGCCTTTTATTAGATATTTATTTATGTGTTTGTAGAATAATTGTGGAAACATGTCCTATTGTGCAAACGCGTATTCAAAGTTTTCTAGTAATGGAAGTGTTTATTAATAGGCAAAGATACAGTACATGACCTTAAAAGCATCACTCTATTTGTAATTTCGAGTTCAAATTTTTCAAAATTGGTTTTCTTTACTTAATTTTTAACTCAATGTCAATTTTTTTTTTTTTTTTTTTTTTTTTTTTTTTTTTTTTTTTTTTTTTTTTTTTTTTTTTTTTTTTTTTTTTTTTTTTTTTTTTTTTTTTTTTTTTTTTTTTTTTTTTTTTTTTTTTTTTTTTTTTTTTTTTTTTTTTTTTTTTTTTTTTTTTTTTTTTTTTTTTCATTTTCAAGTGAAAAGTGGAATAACTTTCGTTTCCTGTCAACCTGTTTCACTGTTCCCATTTCCGTGGCTGTACGCATATTAGTATGTTCAAAAATTTTGTATTTTGTACGCTCCGATATATTTTAAACAGTTTTCCAAAACTAAACTGTATCATTTTCCCCTATCCGTCCTTAGCACGAATTTAGAATATTTACTGTGTAGAAACGTAAATAAAATACTTTGAAAGGAAAATATATATGGTCATCTTATAGTTTATTGAGTTAGTGTAATTTTGGTTGTGCTAGGTAATAATAATTATTTATTTACGATGTTGGGAACAAATTTTTTTTAATACTAACTGAGACTGCGGCGTTTGTACGATACTGGACAGCTGAAATAAAAGTTAATCGCAAAGTATTTTCAGTATTTTATTAAATCCTTTCAAGATATGCGACATCGATGGCCTAGTTCAAAAGGGAAACAACTCAAAATTCCCAGTCGTGAGTAAAATGCATATAAAGAGATTTTCTTTCGCCGAAAAATGGTTAATTAACATATTTGGTTGGACTTAACTTGAAGCAAAAGTATAGAGATAACTATTTAAGTTGTTTAAAATGTTTATATTCTGCCTTGCTGAAATTATCACACATTGATATAAAAGAAATAGGGAGTTTTTAGGTCTTTACTGACAGTAAGAAAACGTGCCATGTTAGTAAAACAAGTGAATTTACGTGTTGTTCTTCTTTTCAACTGGGTAAAGTGCACTTCTGCATGTGTGTTCGTGAGCCAAACACAAAAATTCCATTTTTTTAGTTGTTTCCATTTTGAACTGGGCCATCGATATATATTAAAAGATATGGCACAATGGTAACGCACTGGACTCGTATTTCATTGGGCAATATTCGTTATTTGCTCCGGATATCAAGATATTGCTTTCCGTTGTTTCCCGAAGCCTTCTTGGGCGAATGCTGAGGTGGTTTCTAAAAAAGTTCCAGGGCCGAATTCTCTCCCAGTTCCTGTCACTGTGTCAAGTTGTATGCTATCCTTTCTAATGATCAGACAGTCAACAAGATGCAAAGCCCACTTTATTACTTTAACTTTCCTATAGCTACAGCCATGCCACATTAATTAAAAGAAATAGTTTGCACCCAGAAAAAAAATTCACGTCACGTAAGGTATGTTAAATGAACAATGTTCATACGCTAGAGCTTAAGGCTTGGCATCAGTCGCCATGTTGAATTATTTTATTTTTCGCTCTTATGAAATTTTGAGAAGAAAAATTTGAAATTTGTTACTACAATATCAATTATATTTACCTTGCGCTACAATAAAATCATCGCAGCTGAACTTTTAACTTACATATATTTAAGTTGTAATAAGTCGAGCAATTTTTTTATTTTCTCGACTGATTACGACATAAATATACGTTGAAAGTTCAACTGCGATGCTTTTATTGTAGCGCAAGGTAAATAGAATTAATATTTCAGTAACACATTTACATTATTCATCTCATAATTTTGTAAGAGCGTAAAATAACATAATACAATATGGTGACTGATGCAGGGCTTAAGAGTGCATGGTAGATAAATAAACGCTGAAAACATCAATTTATTTCTACGTTTTTTCGAAGCCAATATGGATAAAATACTCAATGACAATCCTAGATATTGGTATTTGCCAACTTTATGAGAAAATATTTATCCAGAATTACTCATTCGTTACGTGTGATCACTTGCGCCGCAGTAAACAGCACGAGATTTCGGCGTCAGAGACTGTGCCTAAGAAGTTCGTAACACTGGAAACTATTTTGTTTAAAACGTTGGCTAAAAGTATTGTCTAGGACTGCTATTGTTTAATTTTCACAAATTGGTTTCAAGAAAATTCCAGTTTTAAATTAATGCTTTTGGCGTTGAACTATATACCACGCCTTCTTAAGATTAGTCAAAGTCAATTAAACTAAATCCAAGCAGTAGTGTTAAAATAAAGTTTAAATTTGCCGAAACTTCTGGTATTAATTAGTTTTCCGCTGTATTCTGGTCAGCTCCTTTAGTGTTTCCAAGTTATTTCTTTAAACTCTTAAATCTTTAGTACATTCTCTACCAAGATTATTTGACTAACATTTTTCTTAATGGTGCCAAATATATAAGAACATTGCGCAATACATCTTACACCACAAAGTCCATAACGGTATAGTAAACAATAATACTACCAACTGGACCTAGAAAAACGAATATTATTCCGATCAGTGTAACTGTGCTGACTCATAACTAAATATATTGACTTGAAATCGATAAAACGTGTTATCGATCAGTGACAAGGTGCAAGCTAATTAACTGAAAAAAAATCATGTTTTAGTAACTTACGGCAGTAAATTATAATTCCGGAATGCAGAACTGTCATCCTATCTCTTATTTCAAATTTAGCTGATTCTGAGATTACTTAATGGATTCGTTTACAGAGGTCTGTTTTGATAGAGCGATGTCTTTTACCGAGGATGTAAGCGTATCGAAGAACTTTCGTTCTGTGTTTGCACTGCTTGTTTATTGTCTATCTCTGCTGACTTGGTTTGACCCAGGGAAAATTATTGGTGCAGCATAGTGTTGACAGAAAGCTTTGGAGTTCGATACTAGCTTGGGGCACGAGTGTTTCTTCTGGATATAGCGTCATGTATGCATGAACACACGGTAGCATCACACATTCACAAAAGACGGTAATGGCAGCCATTAGAAAGTCGGCAGTCGCTTTGAAGGTCCCTGGTTCGATGACATGAAGCATGGCGTTGCATCATAGTCGTGAAGTTCGAGCTCTGGGTGAAAAGAGAAAGGAAATTTTTTTATCCCTGTGAAGTTATTCTCTGAAGGGCGAATATTTATAAAAAAAAATTCCAGTATCAAAGCACAGTATCGCTTCTCAACAAGAATTAATTTCGCTATTTTATTGTCTTTATGTAATAATGATTTATTGTAAATAGTTTCATGGTCATCCAAAATTTTATAGCTGTATTTATGAAGTTTGTCATAAAATTGCATGTACTACTAATATGTACTATCGTATCTCTTCGCAGTAAACGATACTCAGAGCTATTATTCGCATCGACCGACCAGATGTTTGCTATGCGATAGCTTCACTTGCAGAAAATGGTTCATAACCAAAAGTATTAACGTGACCAAAAGGTCACGCCCGTGGTGATCAAGGTCTAACCTGGGAGGTAATAAAGTAATTATTTCCATTCGCGTGAGGTGTATTTGAAACCTTATCTGAACGCCATGTCAGGAAACCTTGAAGAACTTTGGAATTTATTTACTTCGCGGACACTCAAAATAACGTTTTTGTTTTTAAGTTGCATTAGAGTAGGCCTAATAATAAACTAAATGCAAATATCACGGGTACAATACGGAAAAGACGGTGAAAATTGTATGGACACCTAGTAACAATGGATAAAAACAGACTGAACGTAAAGATCTTCAATTACATTGTATCATTTAAGTTCACCTTCAAGCGGATGAAGAGGTCCAAAGAAATACATACGTACCGGTATTAAACTGCAGATGAACCAAAACAAAGTATTCATAAGCAAAGTCTGCAGCATATAATCATACGAAGAGGAACCATTTCCATACATTACATTCATGAGGAACTAAGAAAAAAAGAAGCTAAATATTGAAGACGTTCTGGAAAGAGAGGAAAAGAAAGGCCAAAAAGAGCAAAATTCCGCACACCCAAATTCAGAAGGGAAAAATATTAGTGCATAGCTTATATTTCTTTGCTCACATAAGTTAACGTCTGATTATTCAGAATATAATTTTAAAAAACCACAAAGCAAGTATAATATGATGATACTCGAGAACCAGAGTATCGCACCCCGAATGCAAATTTTATGAATTGGAGCCCGTGAGCAATCTGCTTGCACAGAGAAAAATGTTTGTTATAGTTAACCATACGTAAGTTTGTGTATGGCGAAACAAAAATATATGTTACCCAACAAAATGTTTGTTGTTTGAACAATCTGTGAAAAGCGTAACAAACTTGTTTTGCTGGTCTAACATAATTTGTGTTTAACTAACAGGACTGTTGAGATAACAAATTCCGCCGGACAACCAAATATTTGGTTGGTTCAACGTTTACATGATTGTTTCGTTGTACACGAACTTATATACGGTTGACTCAACCGAACCTTTTTCTCTGTGTATCCCGAGGGAAGACATGACTTGAGGCCCTACGATGGAGAAGTATCGGAACAAGAGGGGGGGGGGGAGTAAACGGGAGATCTCCGAGAATACCGCCGGCCAAAGACATCGTTCGGCAAGATTCCCATATCGTCGTTGCCATGACAATATCTCCTATGTATGTGCACGGATAAGAGCTTTTGTCGAAACCAAATATTTAAAACCCTACACGTAGAAGCTTTTGTATTTCTACTTTTATTGTTTGTGGGTACGTTTTACACATATGAGGCATTGGAAATTCCATAGAGATCGCCATACAGTATCCATAGCAACTACAAATACGGGGACAGCTCCATAATCGCCTAGTTGGGAGGCGAGTGGTCTGATCATTATACCGCCGCGACCCCTATTCTTTACTTCATGTTTTACCTACTGAGCTGACCTTGAAAAATGATCACTGTACCGTAAAAAGAACTGTGTCTACAAGCTGACATGAGAATAATAATTAAGAAATAATATATTATCCTCGGGCATTTTATATTCTCTTCCTATGCGGAAAGTTGGTTAGATTCCTTAGGTTGCTGACCTTCTAGAACCTGAAGTGTTCCAAACTGTTTGGAATCTAAATTTTGGCAAACTTACTAAATATGTTACCACTACGCCTTTCTGAATACTGAAAATTGCTACGTCAAAAACGACTTACGTGTTTTAAAAACAATATTTTCGTCCTTCAACACAGCTAAAAATTAAAATTATTCAGGCAGCTGTTATCTCGAAATTAACAGAGACGATAAATATGAAACTAGGGCTCAAAACTTTAGTGAACTTTCGTATTGTGTTGAACCATTTCAAATTTCATTGTGAAATACTATAAGAAAACTGAATCAGTTTACATGAAAAGTAAATTATGTATGTATTTGTACTTTAATGACAAATTAAGGTGGTGCATTCATGCTTAGGCAAAATAAGATTAATTCATATGTGCGATAATTTTCAGCACTATCCGTAAAATATATAAAATGAAATTTTAAGGACGGAAAATACGTTTCTTTTATTCAAACTTTAAGTACTTTACTAGCAAAAGTACTGTAAAATTCCACATACTTCCAGAGAAAACTTTTGACAAACAAGTTACGTAGCGTATTATGTTTTAAAAAGTTACTAAGGCGGGAAAATCTGTCTTATTTTGAGAATGATGTAGTCGCTGTAGAAATCGTGCGCAATGATATTATTTAAATTTTTCTAGTATAAATAATGTCACGTAAACGACTTAACTTCTGTTGGCATGTATGCTAGTATTAATATGTGTAGTTTGCTCGCTACACGACATCAGTACAACACAAAGTTCTAAAAATTAACATTGTACTCGCTGTTTCAAAAATCCTCTTTGAATTCTATTTTGAGGTCACATTTTCATTAAGTGCAGATGCCTGGTTGGTTTAAAGCATTATTCTGAAGTAATAATAAAGACCTTACAACGCTCATTTCCTTACTAACAAAGAGCGTTACGGTGTTTTAATGATCGTGCGAAAAATGACGCTAAGCGCACATTGATACAAGGTGGAATAATATGTTCTGTAGGTTATCTTGTGTTCAAACAGCGTGTTACTTTTGTCTAGAACACTTTTGACTCTCTTAATTTTCCGGCACATACAGTACAGTGCTATTAACGATTTCCAGTAGAGTTACATGGTATAAATTTTATTCCCAATAATCTTTAACTTTGCGTAGTACAAGATTCGTAACTCCTTTCTTCAGTGCATACAAACTCATTATACTCTTGAAAACGATTCAAAAGCTACGAAGTCAAACATGTTCAAATGCTGTAACTACGTCGCCTGTCGCCCAACAGCAATAACGCTCTTGCATTTTAAGATTTTTTTTTTTTTTTTTTGTAATTTGCATTTTGCATAAGAACTTTCTTTCTGCCTTCTAAAGCATTTCTGTGTTTTTTCAGCCGTTTTGTGTTTCAAATGTTCAAACTAAACTCGCGGAAGCACCTCAGTAACATTATATACTTCCAAAAACGTTTTCCTTATACCCCTTCCTCCTTCCGCCTTCCCAAATTAATCAGAAGGGACCTAGTGTTTAATTTTCTGTTTTGTATATGTTTCATATCACTCAGCGAGGTCTCGTAGCAGCATTTATCCATATGTTTATGATTCAAGATATGATCGTCTGCAATTCGCCTAATCGCATTAGCATCTTCGAAACGGTATGGATCACATAGTCTGTCTGATAGGTCAAGTTGAGAGAGTTGAAAGTATAATGGCGTCGAACGTATCATTGCCTTCCCAAGGTCGAAAATGTTTGACCCCGACTTGCAACAAAAGTGAATGGTGTGAGATGATGTGTAAAAGGGGCACAAAACAAATGTCTTGTACTGCCCGCTCATAAATTCCAAATAATATTTGACGATTATGGAGAATAAAAGGTTTTGGACAGTAAAATGTTCGTAAATAATATTTTGTTTAATATTTCCTTCATTTATTTTTTTTTTAAATAAATAAAAACAAAAGTGACATCTATTTGTACCCCGAGGTAATAGAGGATCCCGTACCTTCCACAAAACAAAATGTCTTTCAGAACTTAAACGAACAGTACCACTAAGGTGGAACTCATTTTGAACGGTGAGAGGAACATTCTAACGGCATGTATGGCAGTACCAGCATTGTAACGCTCCCTGATCTTAAGTATGTGGAGCATATGTAAGATTTTTTTAATGTTTATAAAATAGTGCATCCCTATCAACCTTGAACATCTCTTTTTTTTTATTTAAAAGTCAGAATTTTTTTAAAATAAAAAAAATTCAACATTAATTTTGTACGTTTCTTGACCTAGTCCGTGACACATAATATGTTCTTGAGTGTAAATTATTTCATTTCTGGAAGTCAGTTTACATTTACAGTATAAAACTGTTTTATCCAACTTTGAAATTTGACGTGCCGTCATATAAAAACTATTGAAGATAAAAGTGTTTCGCTTCTGTAAAAAAAGTCACAATATATGCTAACAGTACAAAACATACCTCGTACCTTTTACATTATAACGATTATTGAAACTATTAAAATTTCCTATGAACTCCCCTCTTAAGCACACTCTGCACCGAAAAACAAAATCGTAGTTTTATTGTTATATCGAACACATTGCATTAACAGTAATTGTCCACATATAATATACTTTTCGGTTTCATAGTTTACGTACAAGCCCATGTCAAAGCAGCGAATTGACTACGTTCACTTCTTAACCAATGTAAAAACTATTATAAATATACAAATGAAATAATTTTGAGTGATTTTGAGTGAAAGTAAACAATCTAAGCTACAGAATGATACATTTGTTATTTCACTTAAATATTACTTTTCTTTAATGTTGGTACATTCAAGGGTATTGTTTTAATACAGACAATTTTTACGTGAAATTACAGAAGTGTCATTCCGTAGCTTAATACATTTGCATTAACTCAATTTTTTTTTCTTTCGTATCGTTTGAGTAGTTTTTACTTTCAGTGAGTAGCGATAATCGGCAAATCGCTAATATTACATGCATCTGCACGAAAAATATGGACTCGAATAATATTTAATTTAAGTGGAATTACTATTAATGTAACGCAAAAGAGTTGACCAGTGTTTGATACAATTAAAAAATTGCAAATTTTTCCACGTAGAGCCTTTTTAATCACTGTCACGGCTTAACTGGGTGTTCCTAGTACGCACCAAGGAAGTATTAGCCAGTTGGCAGTAACTCAGTGAGTACTCATAGTATTTATCGCTTTAGTCAGGCAAATTGGTAGAAGCGATTTTAGCGGGGTGATGACGCGTTAAGGCAACAACCTTTATACCCAACGTTCCCGAGGACTCTCACGGCTTTCTTGGGTGGGAGAAAGTTCTTCTCTTTCTCCCGGCCCTCTCCTCGCAGGCCCGACGCCGCATAACGAAACAGCGTACGTAACGTTTCGTAACAGGACGAGCGAAATGCCAAGGTCGCCGTTACCCGACGACGGATCTTCTGCTGCGTCGTCACACGCGCATCTCGAGAGGAGACAAGAAGAAAAAATGACGCCGGCGTAATGTATTCAAGCATAGTTCCCATGCGCTTGCCTTGTCTCTGTGTCTCGCCCGGCACAAGCCCCAGTGGGTTAAGGCCAAGCTACCTTGTTTCTGCTGTTTTTTATTTTTTTGCGATAATTTTTTTTTAAACTTAAACGTGAGCAGACATCACAAATCTGTTCGGCAATTTTTTAAAATTGTTTTTAAAGTAATAACTATATTTTTTTCGACGCAAGAAATTATACAAATACGATAAATAACAAAAATTTCGTTAGTTACATAAAATAGCTAAAACCATAGTATATGCTGTGATGAAAAAAAAATTCCCAACGTTGTGAAACACGTTTTAAATAAAATTGCCAAACAATTTTCAGATATCTGGTCTCAAAATCGTATAATTTCTTGTCGTGGAATAATCAGCTATCACAGTAAATACCATTTTTAACAAAACTACCACGCATATTTGTTATATCTGTTCCCGTTTAAGCTTATTAAAAATAATTATAGCAAAAGTAGTAAAAATCAGGCGAAGTCTTAAGGGTGTTCAAGTTGTATAAAATCATAATTTTATGTTTTCATGAAATGGCGTTAGTTCTATAGACGATACTTGTGAGTATAGCCTCCTCTTACAAAACTATTTTAGTTCGCATAGTTTTCTCATAATGGCGTGTCAAAGTTAAATTTGCGTGGTATGCTGTCATGCAAATAGAGAAAACCAATTGGTTTACTAAAAAAAAAAAACAATTCATAGTAAAATAACGTGCCAAAGGCTACGTAACATACTCTGTACAAACTGAAAACGTAATGGTTTGAAGCTTTAAAAAAATTTCCGAATAGCACAAGAAAAGGTTGCAAATACTGCAATTTTTTAGCATACCGAAGTTATTCACTGTGAGTTTTTCTAATTTTTGGTTACGTAGCCCATGGCGTGTGGCGTGTTATTTCACGGAGAATTATTTGTTCAAGAAAGTCAATTGGTTTTTACTATTTGCATGGCAGCGTAACATGCAAATTTTGACTTTGACGCACCGTTATGAGAAAACTATGCGAACTAAAATGGTTTCTTAAGAGGAAACTGTACTCGCAAGTATCGTCTACAAAACTAATACAATTTCGTAAAACCTTTCGCCTCGCACCAAGGCGATCCGGGTTCGATTCCCGGCGGGGTCGGTCCCCGGATTTTCGCATTTGGGAATCGTGCCGGACGATGCCGTTGGTCGGCGGGTTTTCTTGGGGATCTCCCGTTTCCTCCACCCTTTCATTCCGGAGGTACTACATATTCACCTCCTGTCATCCCTCACCAGTGCTGAAGACCTCGAAGTTAAGAGTACTGTGTACCGGTTTCAGATCTCCGCGGTTTGACGCGCGGGAACAGCGGAGCAATAAGAGCCAGAGTACCACTCTCGACGATAGACACATGGTCCTTATTCGCAGCGCGCTAAACTGGCGTGCAATATTTTCGTAGAACTCTTTTTCCTATGGGACTATAAGCGGTGACCCTAAAATTTGATTTTTGCATATTATGAAATAAATACCAATGCATGCACTTTATTTTGCAATTTACGAATTCAGGTCATATTTTCAGAGTTGCAGCAGTCTAAGCAGTCGTATTTAGCCATTTCCAGAGGCCCCAAAATCATGTTACAAACAAGCATACTGAATTTGCAAAAAGTGGGTGTTCTTTTCATAGATAACAATAATGAGGATAAGTTCGGCGGTTTCGCGTAAAAAAATATTCGCGTGACACGCCACAACACTGTACAACGGCTAAGTACACAATCCTCTTAAACACTGACCAAAATCTCTGTCACTGTTTCGTAGAAATTTATAAAAGTTGTATATTCAACACACTTGAACACCCTTAAGGGCGCGTAATGTTCTACATAGGTGGGTACGCCACGCACGTTAAAAGTTGCATCACCCCTATGCGCATCGAATCGGCCGGTGTGCCCAGCCTTGAACGCATGCACACGGAGCCGTGCGGTGACAACTGTAATTTTAGGCCATAAAGCACAGACAGAGGTAGCGCCTTCGGGCGTGGATCTACGTGGGATCTTTGTATGCTAAATTGGTCTCGAGAGCATGCGTTGCAGCCAATCTACAAACATGTACTTTACTGAAGGACTGACGACTTTTAATTCACGACATGTGAACTTCTTTAGAAATATATCTGACACGTATACACACTACACTGCAAGGCTGCGGGAATGTTCAGAAACATGGGGTGCTTATTTCTGAGAGAGATACAGGATGCAGATATGTCGGAGCTAAAATTTTACGGCAGTAAAGTAATTTTCAGGAATTCTGAAATTTGGAAGTGACAAATAGTAGAGGCCGGAAAAATTCGCGGGTTCACTGACGAGTAGGCTAGCTTGCAAGAATATATGTGAAATCGTGCAGACAGCAGTTATTTATTAGCTGCTCGCTGACACTGTGAACTGGGCCCGTGTTCAGCTACAGTTTTATTATCGACTCAGCTACTTCCAGGAAGTGTCGAGTAAGTCAACGGCCAATTGTGAACGTGATACAAACCTACAGATTCTGGAACTCTATCTTGCACCTAAACGAAAACGCGAATTTTACAGGTCTCTAATAATTAGAGATGATGTTAAAGGCGAAAATCTTTTGTGCCAACATGCCCTTGAAAACATTGTAGTTCCTTGTGACATGTATGATTGGATGATATACGTCTGACGCAACGCAACTGTCTGCAGACCAATAATATGCATAAAATATTACAGTAGGCTCAGTCAAATAGGGTAACAGCTCTACATACAAAGGAAAGCCAGTAATCTTTTCATTACCTGAACGTGCGTTGAAACCCAGCAAACAGACAAGTTTTCCCACAATAAACCATCTTCTCTAGTGACAATTAATTTCAAGATCTAGATATTAAAGAAGTGAGGTGCAGAAAGGGTAAAATACTCATCTCGCATTCGGGAAGATTTGCGTTCGATTTCCGTTCCGGTCTTCCAAAGTTTTCCCAAATCACTGCATGAAATTGCTGGAATGGCTCCTGAATACAAGCCCTGAACGATTCTTATCCCCTTTTGCATTAGGTACTTTTAAAAATGATGAGAAGGTTAATAACTAAATAATAAATACTTAGCTTTCGAAAATTAAATTAAATTTCAGTCAGAAGTATATTGTAAAACATCGCATCAATTTGCCTTCAGCGTTGTGCAAACCCCTGTCTTAGACAGTTCTAGTCCTTCAAGAAATTTGAGATTCATTTTAATCTTAGATGGATGACGGCGCTCTTCCCTAGTGAATATTCACGATTAAATTGTCAGCTAGGAAAACTAAGTTACTGTTTTGTAATCTGTATTCAATGGCGACATAAACCACACTCCTTATTGGGTTGGGCCGTGGCCCTGGTTGCCTCCCACCAAGGCGTTCCGGGTTAGACTCCAGGTGGCGTCAATCCTTGGAAATCGTGCTGTTCAGTGGGTTTTCTTGGAGATCTGCCATTTCCCCGCCCCATCATTCCGGCTCTGCTCCATACATGTCACCCATCACCAGCGCCAAAGTCCTAGGTGTTAAGTGCTGACCAAAATCTCAATCTTCCAATTGGATTAGATTCCATTGCTTGTCGAGGGACTCTGTGAGTTAACATACGCAATACATATTCTTTCCAATCCTGCTTTTCTTTAATTTTCCAGTTAACGCTGTGCTTCCAGTCATTAATTTCTTCTTTTCTTATTTTGTATTTTCTTGTGAAGTCTTACGCAGATCTGAGGCACTTCATTTATGATTTTTCAAGTTATCTTACGCCTTTTAATCTCAACGTCCAACTTCTGCTCTATGTAGTACTGTGGGTTTTATTATTTCGTATTGCATGAATATACAAGAATGTAATGTAATTTATAAACACATGTACAAATAATAAAATAAAAGACTTAAAATGTGTACAGATTTACACTTTGAACAATGAGAAACAGGATACAATATTACTAGAGATGAAGTTCAGCTCTCACCCTAAATATTTAGGCGTCGCCTTGGATAGACGTCTGACTCATAGCGAACATCTAGGCAACACCCTGCATAAAATCTCAGGAAGAAACTGGTGTCTAATTGTGCCTACACTCAGAACTGCAGAACTTGCCTTAGTGTATCTGGTGGGTATTGCAGTCCACACGAAGAAGATAGATATTCAGCGAATGACAAAATGAGGATTGAATCACGAACTGTCCAATATACGCCTATGTAAGGTTACCAGTAGTAACCAATACCCCACCCCCTCATCTACGAAGACAAACGACACTGAAGAGAGAATGACTTAAATGCTGTGATCATCATGACTGCTTACATGAAGATTATAGTTTGAAATCTCGGAATCCTCCTTGGAAACTAGGCAAGATGTTAGTCCAAAATCAATTCAATGTCAAGGAAGTCTGCATGACAGGTGGCTAACTTCAAACTCAGACTAGATCCTAATCTCAGATACATCTGAACAACCCCCAGGCTTTAACCTATCCAGGAAAGTCTGAATGTCGCTTAATCGTATAAGAACTCACGTCAATTCTGGAAACATAAGTGGGATATTACTAAGAATATTTACTATGACTGTGCAGATGTGCTTCATACTATCCATCACATCGCTATGGACGTCCACTCCGAAGATTCCATGGGAAAACGAAGGATATCCGAGGCCAGTGATGAAGAACTTTGGGTAGTGCCACGATTTGATAAAATTTCGTTTGGGTTTCTCTTCTCGTTCTACCTTTTAATGTTTTTCTTATCGTGCCGCATACGAGTTGATAACTGTTATTTATCGTATTTATGACGCTCTCTTCTTCATAAGTTATGTCACATCCTGGCAACTGTAAACGGGACACCTGATCTATTATTATGTTATTTATTATTACCTTAGTTTTGTGAGTTATTTTCCTAAGAATGACATTGTTTTTGTTACTGGTCATATTGTAGTTTAGACTTATATTATTTAGTTCATGTAATCGCTATTTGTAAATTGTCTTCACTGTCATCCAGTATAACTACCTGGTCGTCAGAAAACTGCGTCGTATACATCAAGTACATATATTTTGAAGAATAACTTACCATGGACATAATCAGGATTTAGTCCAAGTGAGGGTAAGGAATGAGGAAAATAAAAGTATATTTTATATTTAATTACGTGTTTATTTAAAAAAATCCATAATTTCCTTCTTTGCAGCTAAATAAAGTAATGTGATGCAAATTGTTGTTTGACACCAATGGGAAAATTCTCATTTTTCATCAGCATTAAACTATATATATATATATATATATATATATATATATATATATATATATATATATATTTAGAAAAAAAGGGGAAGCGCACTTCCTTGCCCTCCTCCACAGTAACACTCACGACCATATAACTATCCTAAAATGTCGCAACATTATCTGCTCCATGTAACTTGTGGTTTAGACCAGAATGTACTGTGATTGATGCGTGTTGTCTCGGTGGTCAGGCCATTCGTCTCTATTCCCAAGGACACTCCATATTTTCGCTTGTGAGAAAAGTAGCGGACGTTAGTACTAAAACGTCCTCTCCGCAGCAGAAGTGACACGAACGCATGCAAACTTGATTTCTCTGGTTGCAGTATTACGTCACCACTTGGTAAAGGATGAACACGACACGTGTCTCAGCGACCGACTGGAATTTCGAATCACGCAACTGTAAAGTCCGTGACTTAACGGCTTCGTGGAATGTCCTGTGGACCGGTCTGGGCGGAAATGCCTTGGCCAGGAAGAAGCGTCCAGCCTGCTGCATCAGGGACAACATCCTAGTTCTATGTCTGTTCGTGGAACCCATCCTTATAGGCGGCGGCCTGGCCAAGCCTCTGAGCGGAGTGCACAGTTTCAGCCGGTAGACGTTTCATTAGTGAGTTTAAAATGCCATTTATAGCCATTTTGAGGGTCTCTAAACTGGTTTTCTAATTAACGTGATGTTTTGAAACTACCTTTTCGATATCGTTTGAAGTATTTGTTCTTTTCGTAAATGCGCACATAAAAACACGTTGAGAAGTTTCTCAGAAAAAAAAAACAAAGAGTTCCGCTAGCGCTGCAACACTGTTTACAAGACAGGCAGGCGGGCGCCTTAAGAATTACATTCAAAGAACTTTACACGTGAATACCGTTTTCAGATTTCCCTGTAAAATTTAAAGCTGATTCTCTCTCGAGGTTGAATTCGTCTAAAGTGTATGTTTTGAGGTTATTTTAGGGTATGGAAACATTCATGCAGAATATTCGATTATATATATATATATATATATATATATATATATATATATATATATATATATATATATATTCACAGAGAGATAGGCGTACAGTACACAGTTATATTTGGTACTGACATAGTTAAATGTTAGGTTCACCACTAAACGTCTCATACATAGGGACTGAAAAATGTCGCGAATTCAATTACCTGTCGGCTAGAATCCATTACACAATGTATACTCAAGCCCTGACTATTAGTCAACTAGCTGCTACTCAGTGTAACAGCAGACAATGAACGAATAGACGGGACTTGAGTATGCATAGTATAATGGATTCTAGCCTACAGGTCAATGAATTCGCGAAATTTCCCAGTCCGTACAGTCGATCTATCGGCGAGACTGCTGCACGTTTGTTAGGTGACATACGCTTAGAGGCTAGCGTGAGGCAGGATGCGCTTCCTTACTTCTAAGCTTCGAACGAGCAAAATACTTTCACCCAGGCGGCCACATTAAGGGGCCTCCCTAGATAGGCTGCGGTTGCGTGTGCGAGACAGGAGCGTTAAAAGCTCCGTTGTCTGACGTATGCAATACATTATCGCCTCTCCGCGCAAGCCACTCAGCTGGCGTGCAGTACTCTATTATTATCATTGTTCCTATGTGGCTCTAAGCGGTGACAACATCATGTTATTTATGGGCAGCGTAGGTCTAAGTGTAACGCTTGTTTCGATAGTTGTGTTTTTCGAACCCGGTTGTTATTTTCACAGATACGGCAGTCTGGAAATCCCATTTTGTGGTCATTTTGAGGGGCTCGAAAACGTTGTTTCTAATAACGCGGTGAATTTTAAAAACTATAGAGACATAGTAACTTGCTGCGACTCATTTGAGGCACAAGTAAGGAGGCTCCTTAAGGGTGTTCAAATGCGATGAAAACACACTTTTATATTTTTATTAAATAGTGTTCGTTTTGTAGACGAAATTTGGGAGTACAGTTTCTTCTTACAAAATAATTTTAGCTCAATTAGTTTACTCCTAAATGTACATCTAAGTCAAAATTTGAGTGTGACGCTGCCATGCAAATAGTGAAAACCAACTCCCTTACTTAAGTGAAATAATTCTCGGTTAACTAACATTTCATGAAGTACGTAATGAAATATTTATAAATTCCTAACTTAAAATTTTGAACTTTTTAAAAAATCGCCCATTAAAGCTAGTCTCCATACATGATTCCTGATTACCTACATTCTTCCTTCTTATTTAATTAGACAAAAAATTTTTCCGCATATAAAAAACAGCACTTGGATCTAGCTAGGGTAAATCTTCCATGAAAGACTCTTGGAAAACTCTTGCATAAGCTCTTTGTGGTAAAACGAGCACTAAAGAGGACATCGTGGTAGATAATTCAGCCCCAAAAGAGTCAGTTTAAAATTGTACGTTTCTCGAAGCCAATTAGCAAAAATAAAAACGTAAAAATAAAAAATACAATTCTAGATAATAGCTATGCCAATTTTCTGAACAAATAATATTTCTCTAGTAAGGGATTTCTGAAGAACAATCTCCGACACCAAAATCTTGTACACTTAATTGCGACGCAAGAGATCATCATTATGGGTAAATGTTGCCTCATGAAGTTGGCAAATATCACTATCTGGAGTTTTCGTTTTGTAGTTTTTTAATATTGACTTTCAAAAGCGTGTATATTTCAGTTATTATTTTAGCGTTTATTTATCTACCGTGCACACTTAAAGCCCCACTAAATTATTCTTGCCAGTCAACTATCCTAAATGAAATATTAAATAACATGTATATTTAAACAAAATCTGTTACAACTATTTTCATTGACATTCAGTGGAAAATATATGTACATATTATTATATAAATCCAACAATACAAGCGTAAATAACGTTTAAAAAATTAATAAGCATATTATAAATTTAATGATGACATTTAAAACAAGTTTTTACTTCAGTGTACTGTACTAGCGAGAAATTTAGAGTGGAAATTCTAAATTTTTTAAGTTCCAAAAACATGCTTTCGAGTAAAAGGAAAAAAACAGCGCTACAATAGTATGTGTACAAATGGGGACATGCACTCTTTCAACTATCATAAGAACTGTTAAGAAAATTATAGGGACTTAGCTTTTACAACAAAACATAGGCACTGTCACATACTTCATTCTGCTGTTACCAACTAAATTCGGTGTTTCTGACACTTAGATCACTTAAATTTTTGACCGGGACGTATCTCATCTTTCAGACCCTTGCAAACGAGGGACGTTATTTTCCCTCGAAGTCAAAGCACTCAGATTATGATACAAAGAAGGATAAGAACATGAATGAACATGAATTTATCATCATTACTAAGTGTTAGGGTCTACGTTTTTAGTATGATTGTTTAAAGAATGAAGAACTACGACATTGACGTCGGAATATTCCAGAAAACGCTAACTTGAATGGTGAACAGGGTCGAAGAATATCAACGTAAACATAAGATGTCTTTATTTATAGAGCAGTTAATGTGTTATCATCTTTCACCTATCACGCTTCTATAACATTTCTATATTCAGTTTACAAGAATTTTATAACATTTCGATAATGTAGTGAACATTGATCCGAAATATGAATAAAAACCTAAGAACCGGAGTTCTATGAACAATAAATCGAGACCTGAATAATCCGCAGGTTCACATGTCTGTTGGCTAACCTCCAAGAATATGTGTACTCAAGCAGACAACATTGCCTCGTTGGTTGATGGTTGACAAAGCGATAACACGCGATTGGGTCCGCAATCTGTCGCGTCTTTACTATTGGTTCAGTCCCCTTCAAGAGTGGTTTTAAATAAGGCAAGAAACAATTACAAAACTTACACTAATTTACAGTCGTTTGAGTCCTAGTTTGTGCAAAAAAAAACGCATATTTTCAGGTCTGCAGCAATAAGAAATAAATAATAAAAAATAGCAACAAAATATGAAATAAGCAAGGTTTAATCAGAAACTTTATACACTATGGTAATTTAAGTCAATACTGGCACAAAAACCTAATTAAAACCTAGGTACCAGAAAGATAAAATAATAAATATAAAACAAAAGTACGCAAAATCGCTGAAAACACTAACAAAATTATATAAGGAACTGTAATTAACCGGACAATTTACAAAATATGTGCCAGTTTCTCACAATATATTATAATAGCTTAGAATGTGGAATAAAGGAAAGTGAAAAGTTATATACATTACAGTTTTGCCAACTGAACAACTAAAACAAAAATAACCGTTAGCAGACGTGACTTACAAATACGTTCCCGTCTTTAAGAGAAATAATAATTAAAAATAAACTGAATTATGTTTCCCTATCTTGCTAATTCAATAAATGTTATTGTATCTGACAGTGCGTATGGCTATATGTCTGTGGTTAGTATGTTCACGGCAATGCGGCTTTCAGTTGTTCGCAGCTGACGGGAAACCAAATACCCAGTCCATTAAACATTTGCGTAGTTTTAATGCAATATACACTGAATTAAAAGCTTCATTGTCACCACAAAATATTTCATCGTTATGAAGCCTACCTGTTTTTTTTTTTTGCGACCACAGTAACCTTTTGCTACAACCAATAAAGTTTTGGAGAGACTACAATAAAATTTATAATCACTACTGTAAAATTTGGTGAGGTCCATACTGACAAAATATTTTGTGATCACCAAAAAAACGTTTATTCTGTGTAATCTTGTTCATTTTCCCAAAACATTTTTTTTTTTAATATGGGTACGAAAGCTGTTTTTATCACGGAGCCGTGGTTTTGCTTCTATGTATATGTTCCAGAGTCACATGTAACCACTTGTAAGGCTATGAGAAATGTAAGTGGTGGCTCGTTTGCACTGTCATTATCACGCGCCTTCCAGGAAGCTCTCTGTGACAACCTTGAGCTGAAGAGACTTGACGGCTGACTGGTTGTTAAATATTTGCTGAAATACTACTGGAGGTGACGCGGGTCACACAGCACGCTGGCCACTGATGCATCCGTGTTTCCACGCAACATAGTCATCAGCTTCCAGATATGCGAGAGTTCCTTCAGGTTTCCATCGAACTCGCTCCACCGAGGTCGCCACCATGTGTAATTCTAACCACAAAGGTTCTACTTCAAACCTTGCACTTATGTCGTTTTTTCTCTGTGAGTTCGAAGAAATGTTATGTGCTACTCGTTTTATCATCATTTCTTTAGGTTAAAATGGAGGGGGTTAGCTGAAAAAAGATCAATTATAAGTAGCAATTAAGTATAACATTTTTCGGTCAACAAAACAAATCATCATCCAATTAAGACACGTTATGAATGGAATTAAGATATTCAACTATAAATGAATTTAAATATAATCACATTTACGCCGATTTAAGTATTATAAACTTTAATTCAAAATTTCTTTCATGACTTGTAAGGTCGTTTTTAGGTTTCTGCAAATGCAAAATAATGTTACACGTGAATACTTCCAGCCTTGTCTGAAGTACGGAATTGAAAATTGATACAATCTTTACACTAGTAACATTATAGGGTTTTCACTTAGGTTACCATATCTACATGCAGCACGACAGTTAGTTTGCACATTAGTTCATTCCTTCAAGCGTAGTAGTGATGATATACTAGAAGCGCGTGTCAATGTTGCCCTTAATAATTTGTTACTCTCTGTAACTATAACGTTTCTTCGCCTATTCAGGAATTTTATTTTATTTACTGGTATTTCTTTGCTGTCTGTTTGGAGGTGCAACTTAAAAGTAAATGGTATCATTTCACTAAACTGCACATTAAAAATACTAAAAGAATGCGATACGTGTGAAAATAATTAAGTTTATAATTATATTATGTAAAGGAAATTTCGTTAGTTTGCAACATGGATGATATATTTGGTGCTGGCTATATGACTATTCATGAAAATCTATAACTACTAGTTACCGATAATTTAACCCTTTACAGTGAGTGGCCCTTATAAAACCTAGAAGTGGTATGTAATTGATGTCAGTAGCAAGTATATTTGCACAGCCGATCCAGACAACAAGTTGTCGGTTGAATGAATTGTCATATGGTTCTGAGGTAATGGGCATTGCTACCCAACTTCAGATGTGACCACAAATGACTTCCTCCATTTTTGTGAGCGATATCAATGAAATTAGCAATAAAATTATTTTGTTCTGCCAGAGTTTAATATCACTCTACAAGCAAAAGAGTAAATTTTTTAAATTAATCATTTGAAATAAATGCACGTGTTGGCGAAAATACACTCTGAAAACCGGAAACATACGCACATTTTCTTGTAACTGAGGTTATTTACATGAATTGTTTTTAACCCCAGACTTGTACTTAGACGGGAATCAAGGCATGAAATACTGTGTATCTTCGTTTAGTAAATTCTTATTATCGCTCGTGGCCGACGTTGCAGTGTGGTTAGCTTCTTTAAGGACGTTACACTAAGGTTGAGTCAACCACAGTTTAGGAAGATAATCTAATTTCTTACGGACGAGTTCAGCAGGGGGAAATTTTCGCCACCAGTTGCGCTAGTTTCGATAAGGTGTTAAATTTATGCTGGCGCTTTTAGAGAGAACATCGAGTGCAAAATCTAGCATTGCCAAAAATAACGGAATTCGCTCTATGTCGCTTGTAACTTGCCAAACTAACAACATTGAACTTCCTGACGTTTAGAAGATCGCATGTTAGTTAAACACAGAAGATTTTCAAAGACGTTTGCCATTACAGAGTCTTATAGCATAGTTTAACTTACAACCCTACAGGCCGAGTGCATAGTCCCGAGCGGAAATCCTTGACCATTGAGGTAAAAGTGAATCTAATGATAACTCAACTAAAATCGGAGGATTTTTCGTTTGCACTGCACAGTCAAGAGTACTGTGATACATATCTTAATGCGAAACGTTACCAAACACATGACGAGAAAAATTATTTATCTTCATGCAACCATGTGAAAATGTGTTTAAGTGTACAATACTTTCCATTTATACAGCACGAAACTAACATGGCCGTGATTTGGAAGTTTATATTTTGTATTTCACATACTGTTAGGTTGAAAAAAATGTAAAAACAAAAAGTACGACGTCGTTGTCTAATGAGAATGTTCAACGAATATTAAATTATTCCGAAGATACCAGTGGGTTCATTCCTTTACACCATAATTTGTCCCAGCTAAAAATGTCACTAACAACTTCTAAATAAGAATATTTTTACCTCCATGTGGAAATTTAACATGTATTTAAGGCCTCCATGATTAACATGCAGCTTTAGGAAATCTTAAGGAATGACTGACGAATCCTTAAGGAATCCCAAGATTTTCCTGACTTTCTGTCCCTACAATGAAAATTCCTCACAAGTAACTTTTAAGACCTTACACTGTTGAAAAAACATCCCAAATAGTATTGAAAGATTTTTACTACGCACAGTATGAGTAGTGACCGGAAATATTCGCGGGTTCACTAGACAGCAGATGGACATTAGTTGATAAGTTGTTAAAGTTCTGTATTAGTTACATTTTTATTACTGGCTCGGACTTCCAGAAGGTTTCATATAAGTCAAAACCCAATTGCGAAAGTAACACAAATACGCGATGTCCAAGAATGCAATGCCCAAAGTAATAGAGAAGATAAAGGAGACAAATACAGATATAATTCGCCAGATAACCATGTGTCGGAAACAGATAGTTTAGGAGTGATGAGTATTCAAGGGTATCAAGTGTGATTGAGAATACACCAATGATAATAGTTTACAGTACTTTATTTTTTGATCAATGTTACAACAAATGTTCAAAACGAGCAGCATTGACCTCAGCGCAGAGCAGGTATCGACGTAGCAAGGAGTCCCGTGTTCGCTGGAAGATGCGTGGTGTGTGTTGTATGTATGTGTGGCCGCCACAAGAACCCGTGCAACTAATTCCTCCTCCAAGTTGACAGGGCTAGAATACACTTCAGTTTTCAAGTAGCTCCAGAGAAAGAAGTGCAATGGGTTGAGGTCCGGTGATCGCGCGGGCCAGTGTACAGGTCCTATGCGGCCGATCCACCGATTACCGAAGGTACAGCTAAGTGCTGAACGAACCAGTTATGCAAAGTGCGCAGGGACCCCATCATGTGGAGGTTAATGCTGCTAATTTTGAACATTTATTGTGACATTGCTCAATAAATGAATCACTGTAAACAATTACCGTCGTCGTCATCTGAATCACATATGATACCCCTGAATACCCATTATTCATAAACGAATTGTTTCCGACACATAGTTATCTGGCCAAATTTATTTGTGTTTGTCTCCTTTAACTTCCCTATCAATTTGGGAAAATAATTTTCGAACATCCTGTATACAACTGTTGGAATTCTAGCTTGCGCTCAAATGAAAACGCAAATTTTTCAGGTCTCTAAGCATTTACCAAGTTCTAGCTTGTAAACTGAGTAAATTATCAACATTATTTCTACACAAGTTTGGTAACTTCAGGACAAATTTGACTGTTTTCTGAAAATATCTATTTATTTTAACACGAGAAAAATTCAGCATTACAGCCGTTTTACAACAACTTGTCCTGCATATTGTAGACTACATACAATTAAGGAGTTGGCTCCAAAAAGGGCATACGGACAAAATGTCAAATCTCAGAAATTAAGTTGGCAAGTATTGAATACATGGTTGTGTTAATATTGGTTTCTTACAATGTAGCTGATATATTCATGAATTATTATATAATAGTATTGCTAAACAAATCAAGTCACAATATCACATAAGTCATAATCTTAATACATAAAATGAAGTGTCCTGACTGACACACTCACTCACTCACTCACTCACTCATAAACGCACAGCCCAAACCGCTGGACCTACAGCCATGAAATATTGAGGGAAGCTTCACCTTTCCCGTAGGCATCCGCCAAGAACGTATTTTTCGTAATTCGATAATTAAGGGAGCGAAAAGGGGTGAAATGTGTTTTCCAATAATCTCTGATATCTCATTAACCGTTAAAGCTATCATAAATATTTTAACTTCAATATATTGCCCAAACAAAGGCGTATTTGTGAATTTTTAGATTTTGCGAAATTCGAAAATTATGGGGATGAAAAGCCGTAAAATGTGTTTTTCAGTAATCCGTGATTTCTCCTAAACCATTTTTTTCTTTGAAATAATGCTTAAGTAAAAAAAAAAAAAAAGTACTTTCAGAATTTTTCGCAATTCGTCCTCGAAAGCTCTTAAAAAAATTAAACGTGTTTTTAATTAATCCCATTTATCTCCTAAACCAGTGGAAATATTGAAATGGTTTTTGCTTTAAAATAAATCTTACGTAAATATAAAAAAAGTAACATCAGGATTTTTCGAAATTCGGCCTTGAAAACTGTAAAAAAAAATAAAATAAAATATGTTTTAAAATAATCATCTATGCCGATTATGTAAATATTCAAAAATCAAATTCAGCCATTTATAAAAAACCAAAAATTAAGAATGTGAAAAGCAGTAAAATGTTACAGTCTCCCGAAAAAAAAAAAGAGAATGATCATGGAGAAATAATTCAACAGTTGTTTTTTTTTTTTTTTTTTTGCCAACCTCCTGACAAATAAAAACTTTTTGGAGTGTAACCTAAACATACGAAAGAATTATCACGGCCTGCCTTAAAGCATTCTCTCAGGTATTGCATAAAGTTTGCGGTGTGGGAAGGGTGGGGTTACGGGTTCGTATCCCGTGCAAGACTTTGCGATGGGAATTACTATGACATCATACGCGCTCTTTACACTGAGCTAAGACAATTTATAGTTCACTGTTATTGAGTACACTAGCTGTTAAATGCCTTCATCACATATTTTATCCAGTGTTACTGTTTACGTTACAAAATTTCACGTGGGCAAAGTCGCAGCCGGGCAGCTATTTTATAGACAAATAAAGATTAATTAAAACCAAAGATGTTCTGCAATTAAAGTACGCCCAGAGAAGTGGACTGGATAAAGTTGTTTGTACTTGTATTTAAGTTATACAGAGAATATAGTTACACCATCAATTAATTAGTAATTAAAAGTTAGTTATTCTTTTCTATAGTACACGCGGGCAAAGCCGCAAAGGGACAGCTAGTATCCAATAAACCTTTGATGTACATTTTAAAAAAATGTACATATTTGGAACACGTCTTTGGTTAGTCAATACTTCCAACTCGGAGAATTTAAATTCCGCAACAAAAATTTTACCACATATTAACAAACGTATGGCGGTAATTTTTAACGTTTCTCCACAGAATGGGCACATACCGGTATATGCTCTTTTTGGAACTAACTCCTCGATTAAAAAAAAAAACAGAATGATTAGAACAAGTAATAAAATACATAAAAAATTTACGTCCTAAATTACTAAAGTTAATAATAGTGTATATTAAGCTAAATATGGTTTACAGAATTAGAGTTTACAAATAGTGAGAAATTTTACGTATGCAGAATTAGTCTCCTGTCATTTTCGTATAATTTTTATTTTCCATTTACCGTTAAAATGTGGGAAACACATTTACCACACGTACTTTCTTAACGCTCCTATACATCGGTGTGCTAAATTTACAATTAATTTTTTACAGTGTATATTTTACTCAATATGGCCGTGCAATAGACTAATAGCCGCTACACTACGCACTTCTATGTGCGATACGAGCCTGGTATAGACTGTTCAGGATAAATTGAGCACTTCCTACAATTTTCTGTGAGCCATTATGCCTTCATCTTTACTAAAGTACGAAAACTTCCATTTAACTAAACACTAGTGTAAACGTTTCACAATACTTAAAACTTTACTTCTGTAACTCCAATAGAATTTTTTTTTTTTCTTTTTCGATCATTACAAGTGTTTGGGAGTGCTCAGTTTTTAAGTGAATTACCTGTAGCAAACTCTAAGCAACGAGTTTTTTTATGCCCCTTGGCGCATTCTGATGTTTGTCAGCACCTTACGCAGTTCGAAGAAGGGAGGCCAAGTTTCTAAACCGCTAACGGTTTCGCATTACTTTTTTCTTTTTTTATTTTCGTGGTCGAAGTTTTTTTTTTCTCGCGTAATATTACTTGCCATCAAAGAAAGTGATAGGCCTTACGTGGTCATAACTAATCAAATATAGCCTTCACCTCGTCTTGAAATCGCCGCCTCTAGTTTCTGATCGTGCGAGATCGTCGTTTGTCGACGACCTTGAGTCATTGTCTTAGCGGTAAATGGCCGCGGTTGCCAGCCGCTATCGTACCAAGTTTCTTCGGAAATGAACAAGTCATCGACATTTTCGCAAGTCACTTCTCCGGGGAATTCCCGCAAAAAAAGGGGGGAGAAGGCAGAAAAACTATTTCCACAGAGTCATTTCAGTCATCCGTGGTTTCGACGCAGTTGGACGTTCAAAGAGGAAGTATACGGCATATCTATTTTTTTCTCCCACATCCCAGTTTTCTTAGAACACTCCAATGCCTTATTTGACATCCTAGGCTTTAACCAGTTTTGCTGTTTTCTTTGATGTTCCACGAGCGGAGATTCGCTTGACCGGGTCCTGAATGCCACAAACATGTTTATTCATGTTTCAAGGTCACTCTACTACCTCAAAGCAGCTCGCTGTCTTTCAGGACAAACTGTACGTGATACGAGGACCATGTTTGGAAGCACCCCGCGCATGGACAGCAATCGTCTCACGTAGTAGCTCAAAGACGCGATCATTTACGACAGCTTCTTTCTTGGCCCACTGAATGGGGTGGAGTTCCCGTAGGCGTGCGCAGGTTTGGGTTAAGGGGGGTGCATGTATTAGAAATTTTATATATGTACACACACACCCGAAGTAAAAAAGAGGGTCCCGCGGCCGTCCCCTGCAAAATTAGTGTATTTTAAGATGCAAATGGCGCTATTTAAGGAGTTTCCGAACCAACTTTACCACTGTAAGAAACTGTCACATGTTTAGCATAAATTATGCCTGAAAAGTGAAAACTGCAGCAAATTGCAGCTCAATTGGGGGTTCAGCTGCACCCCTTGCACCACCAGTGCGCACGCCTATGGAGTTCCTCAGTTAAAGAAAATAACGTTTATTCCGAATCTAAGAGGATTCTACTTACTAACAACAATGCACCTGACGCATGAACGGTGTTGTATCGTGCCACGCCTATTATATTCTACGTG
>PNEQ01071515.1:64055-122819 GCA_003012365.1 Medauroidea extradentata
TTTTTTTTTTTTTTTTTTTTTTTTTTTTTTTTTTTTTTTTTTTTTTTTTTTTTTTTTTTTAGACAGCTATATCTGGAAAAATATCAACCGGATTCGTAAAACACAACGTTGGAAGCATGTGTTGAACTTTACTACAATTTTTCCACAAATAAATTGTAGGGTCGCCACTTAAAGTCCCATAGGAAATAGAGTAGTACAAAAACACTGCACGCCAGTTTGGCGCGCCGCGAATAGTTGATGCTGTTACCACAGAGCGTGGAGAGCTAAACCTTATCGCTTCACTGTCTCCGAGCATCAAACGCGGAAAATTGCATCTGATTTATAGCCCTCTTAATTAGGGACGGACACAATTTTCAAAATATGAACACAGGTAGAATGAAAATTCACAAAAGTAAATTCAGCTTTGTATTTAGTATATGTGTATCAAATTTGATGAAATTCTGAAAAATTATTTCTTAAGATATGCAATGCTATGCTGAAAAAGTTTAAATGCTACAATTTTAAAAATATGAACACAGGACGAACAAAATTCAAAAAAGTAATGTCAGCTTTGAATACGGTATGTGTGCACTAAATTTGATGAAATTCTGAAAAATATTTCCCAAGATATTTGTTACTATGATAAAAATCTAAAAAGTACCGCCATTTTGAAAATATGAACACAGTATGAATGAAATCCATGAAAGTAAAGTCAGCTTTGAATGCAATTTACGTGTACGAAGTTTGATGAAGTAGTGAAAAATTATTCCTAAGACACTTATTACTATGCTGAAAATATAAAAATGGCCGCTTTTTTTAAACATGAAAACAGTTTGAACGAAATCCACGAAAGTAAAATCAGCTTTGAATGCAATTTATGTGTACGAAGTTTGATGAAATAGTGAAAAAGTATTCCTAAGACATGTTTTGCTACGCTAAAAATATAAAAAAAATTTCCGCTATTTTGAAACATGAATACAGGTTGAACGAAATCCACGGAAGTAAAGTCAGCTTTCTAAGTAGTATATGTGTATCAAGTTTGATTAAATTATGAAAAAATACTTCCTAAACTGTGTAATACTATGTTAAAAATATAAAAAAAAGGCCGTCAGTTTGAAAATATAAACACAGGATGAACGAAATTCACATAAGTCAAGTCAGCTATTTGTGTAGTATATATGTACCAAGTTTGATGAAATTCTTAAATACGAATCCTTAGATATCTAACTTAATCGAACAATTTTAAAATGACCACCATTTTGAAAATATGAAAAGTCATGTCAGGTTACTAAGTACTGTATGTGTATAAAGTTGGATGAAATTCGGTCGATTGGTTCAAATGATTTTAGGGGATACACACACACACATAAACACACATTGATACACACTGACACCCAGGCAGATAAGTGATCTTATGGGCCTACTTTCTTCGGAAAGTGGGCTAAAAAGCAACTAATATCAGGTCCAGTCGTGTGGTATCACCGTGTCAGCAATCAGACAATGGGCAACTGCTGTCTGCCTTAGTGCACAGATATTCTTGGACGCTAGAGAAATTAAAAGTTGCATGCTCACGCTCCGTCTATTCGTTCATTTTCTGCTATGCCAAGGGGCCGTGGTTAACGCAGTAGCTAGGACACTCGCCTCTCACCACCTTCGATTCTCGACAGGGTTGCCCCCCTGATTTTCGCTCGCGGGAATCGTTCCGGACGACGGCGTTTGTCGACTGGTATTCTCGGTGATATCCCGTTTCCCTTGCACCTTCATTCCGGTGCTGCTCCATACTCATATCATGTCACACCTCACCAGCGCTAAAGACCTATATACGTTAAGTGCTGACCAAAGTCTTTTCACTCCTTCTTCCAGTGAGCAGCAACCAAGGAATGGTCGCGGATGACTGTACACAGGACAATGAATTCTAACACGCAGGTCGTTGAACTGGCGAAAAAATAGCTTTCCCTATATATAACTCGTTCAATCGTCAATCCTGTTTTTTTAGCATTGGTATCTTGCAACATTATTCATTTCATATTACATTTGTTCATTGTTACTACATGACTGAAGCGGATGGAACAAAATTACTATAGTAGGCGCACGGAAAAAAATATATATTTGGTAGACTTGACATAATTTTGGCACATCACAAGTTATTTTAAGTGTATCCGTGTACGAGAATAAGAAATTGTTTGTGCGTAATAGCAAAAACGTTCTGTACGTCTCAAAACATTGCTTTGGTCCAGCTCGAATATACGTTGCCAGTGAATCGGAAGCCAATTGTACAGTGATATTAGCACCAGCCATTCAGAGACCAATGCGCGCTGAAATTTAGCGCAAACCAGATCCTCTGCAGAGCAGACACAAACTGCACAGAGCACCAATTACTAGCCTGTACAGTTCCGTCATAAGTAGAGAGACCCGGAAATTTCACGGGTTGAACGACCTGCCGACTGAACTGCACAGTCCTATATACACTACTCTCAGCTCGAAAGAAACTTACATTAATAAGAGTTGGAAATTTAACGCCTCTTCTGTTTGGTTGGAAGAGTTAAGACACGTGTTATTTATTTATATAAGCGTCCGTTCCGTTATTTCCTAAGTGGATAATTTTTTTTAAGTAAAAAAGAATAAGATCGATATTTTTTAAACTATCATATTTAGCTGTCTTCAAAGACGTGCTTTTATTTACTTAATAAAATGCAACAAAGGTGCGGCGAAAAGAAAAATATCCCGAATCTACAATACGCATTGCACGTAAAGGAGATGTATCATCTGATGCATGTGTTTGTGTTGTCCTTAGCACTCCCACACTTATAGGTCTCCAGCATACAAAGTATCATCAGCTAAGAGATAGCCGCAACACCTTGACATGACAAATGTGACGGACTAGAGAAGACATGCCATCGTGTAGATTCCGTTTACATTCGTTGTCATTGCTTTGTAAATGCAGTTGCGTTTTGTAGTCTATTCAAAGTAAAGGCTGTACTGGATAACTTAGTGCGGTTCATATTCTCCGTCTGACGTTGATATGATACGGTATATCATTTGAAAATGTTCTCATTTCGCTAATGGAAAGGCATGCCGTTTATGAACCTACGCTCTGAAAATAGCTTGTAAATTTGCCACACGTGCGTATAGGAGTGCTAAGAAAGTAGGTATGGTAGAATTGTTTCCCATACATCCATGGTAGCACTTCTAAATTTTAAAAAAAAACAGTCAAAGTGTGCATATTTACAAGGCGGAAGTATGGTAACTGTCCAATACGACGTTTAGGTTAATTAATTCCTAAACATTTTAGGAATTTATTTTTACAGTGATTGCGCGGAGATAGACCTACAGATATGATAGGATTCCTGTTCTAAACAAACGTTTTAGACAAGAAATACGACACTAAAAAGCAACCGAAATTGTTGCAAATAGACTGTATGTATTTTTTATGAGTTTTTTTTTAGATTGTCTTTAAAACGAGCTAGTAATATTACTAAAGTCAAATAATTTTCTGGGCCTACGCTGAGCTTTCCTACAGTATTTTGTAAATATGGCATCTGCGATGTAAAGCTATAAGGCATGAGGGAACAAAAACCAATGGCGAAATTTATTTATTATTAATTAAGTAGTATGTTTAACGTTACGCGTTATTTTTTTTTACCTGAAACAGAGAAAACTCTATGCCAAGTATGAATATTGTGCAATTTAAGTATGATATACACGTTTATTATTTACCTGGAAATAAAAAGCTTAACATATCAGTCGAGAAGTAATGACTTATCTGGAATTGGCAATAAAAAAGTTAACTTACGTACAAATTCAGTTTCAAATTTGTTTTTTTATGTCGATATTTAAAAGAGCGTTAAAATATTACGCATTCGGCAGTGACATAATGTAAACAGCAATTGGTAACCCAATGAATCCGGACCGTTAATACTGTAATTAAAAACGTTACTGCCGACTGTAAAAGGAAATAAGTGTGTAATGCATGAAGATGTTGAGGTTTTTTTTTTTTTTTTGAAACGTGCCACAAGTATGAAGTATGGAGGGTACCAGTGTTACTGAGCAGCTTAGCGAGTAACGAGTGATTTTAGAAGCGACCTTCTTATTGACGACAGCCACTCGCTCGACTATGGTGTAGCTAACACAGCGTGCGTTGTAGATTATCACGCTTATCCGCTGATACTCTCAGTAATGTCAGCTGTCTCTCTGATGCTACTGACGAACACTGAAAGTCACTGGCAGTCGTTTTCGCCACTCTTTGGGTAGATCCTGTGCGAAGGTAAAAGGTTGTCTGCAGTCAGGGGCGTCATTTCAGGTTTTTCCAGGGGGGTGGGGGGGGGCAAGATTTTGTTTTCTGACGACAGTGACCTTGTTGCATCTTTTTTATTAATTAAGCATGTATAAATTAGATACTTTAATAATAAAACTTCAGTTTTATGTACTTAAGTTAGCATTATTTACATTTAAAAATACAAAAAATATATTTATACACAAAATTTCCAAATCCAGGGGGGAATTTGCCCCCCCCCCCTTCCTTGTAGCCCCAAATGACGCCCCTGTCTGCAGTGGCGGCTCGTGGGTTGTTGCCAGGTAGGGCTGCAGTTGCCAAGAGCTGTACAGGGTTGTACGCTGGTTGACTCTACAGCCACTGACACGCTGATGTGCAGGTGCCCCTTACTACTGAGTGGTCACAACACATCTAGTAGCTGGCAAATATTTCATGGTCGTTGGTCTACGGCGCCTTCATCAAGAGTGCACATTTCCGACTATCTGCAGCCCCAACTGGCAACAACCCACGAGCCGCCACTGGTTGTCTGAGACACCAAAATTCACTGACATATTTTTCGAATCATCTGCCCTCTAAATACACTGATAATGATAGAAGCGTAGTGATTTTCTTAGACTAAACATACCAAATGTATGTTACGTACAAAATACTCGTTCGAAATTATTCATAAACATCACGGTCTAAGATGAAGACATTTTGACATTGCGTAGTGCTTTCCAGCAAGAGAAAGTGACTTCCTTTTGTTCGCCGAACGCTAGTAGTAATTTAGTGGAAGATTTGTCTTGTTTACATCTGGCGGTGTTACAATTTTCGCAATTATTTATATAAAATTATGTAAATATGGTAAGCTGATATTGCAGATATATGTTTTGTATCCATAAATGCATCGGAACGTGTGTGGAACTGTATGTATAATAGTTTAATATAAGTCGTCTAAAATATATATTAATTATAATTTAAAATGTTTATTACAAATTAAATTATTTTAAGTTTCTACAAAGAATAATTAAATTTTATTGCTTAAAATGTGTTCCAATATAAATTGCACATACATTCTCTAAATTTTCAATTTTTTTCTTACATAATACAGGCTGTTCCGATAACGACTACATATTTTAAGCTATGAAATCTTGCTAAGGCAAAGGCAAAACAAGACTAATCTTCCACTAAAAGACTACTAGCGCTGCGGCAAAAAAGAAGTCACATTTTTATACTCAGTTTGAAGACATTTCCTTTGTAGGCCTTGATCAATATTAATAATATATTTTTATAAAAAGTTCTTTGAAATAAAAATAAATATCCATATGCAAAAATGTGTGTTTTAATAATTTGCAAACTATATATGTGAGTTCATATACTGGTTTTCTTTTCCTTAGATATACGTCCCTGCAAATAGTTCAGGAACTATCAATTCACAAAAAAAAAAAAACGCAAAATATTTCCGAGTGCTGATACTGTCTCGTTACTGGTAGGCTAGACCGTCAGTGATCTCAATCTTGTCCAGCAGTAACGGAACGCTGTGTTGATATAAAATATATATTTTCAAATGGTACCGTACGTTTCAGGCGCTCTTCTTTGATACACTATACCGCACTTAGTAGCGTAGAAGTGCGTGTTCCAGTCATAGGTGACGATGGCCTCTGACAGTCTCTCAGAATCAGTCTAGTCAGGTGCACATTTGAAGTACTACGAGTACCCAAATATTCCTGCTGTTGAATGATCCAGGCTTTCAAATCAACAAGTCAGTAGGTGTTAGGTCAACTCCTAGAAGATGGATATCGTAAGAATGCAATCAGATCACCAATCGGTATGGAGAATGGAACGACAGTGCATTCCTGTATTACAAGACCATCCTTTAGAATGACATGCATCTTCTGTCTGGTGGTGTGTTTACGGCCATTAAAGTAATGAATAAACTTGCGAAAACTTGGATCCATGACGTTAAGAACACAACGTTCCCATGCCAACACCAACCCATTTCACTACAAATTTGGATAAATTTTAGCAGTCTATAAAATGTGACCATTGAGCATCCTGTATTATAGTTTTTTTTACTGCTGTCAGACACACGGTAGTATAACAGAGTTGTACTAGTAGGGACAGCATATAATAATAATATAACTTCACGCATTGCTTTGTTAAGCACAACAACTCGGTAGCCTTGAAGCAACGAGGGAACTTTCATGCTTTAAGCAAATGAATACCTTTCTAAAGATGATCGCAGACTCCTTTCTAATTTTGCAACGACTGCGGGATTGCAAAGGAGGAATAGCTAGCGTTATTCAAATTATAAATATATGTGTCGCGTAGCTGGAGAAACATGCGCTGGAAATTGTAGTTTTATGTTTGTAAACACCGTGTCCGACGAGGCATATAAAAGTTGCCTCACCGGACTTTGTAAATGGTGTGTATCTTCTCTATGATTTCGTCGATTGTCAGAGGCCATGATTCGAGTAAATGATGGTCATTGTGGAAGTAATATATATTATGGGAATGTTTTATCATAAATCTTTCCCATGCAAATCCAAGGCTTCGAAGTCGTCACTGGAAATTCTGCCTGTGTATGTGATAAAATGAGAACTTTTTTAAAGCTTCGCAGGAGAACAACTAAACGTGTACGCATAAAATATCGTATTTATGTTTGCGCCGAGAGAGATGTATTGACGATTTTTTTAATGTTTATATTTTGCTACATAAAAAATAATCGTATAGCAGCGGTTAGAAACTAGTAAGGAAAGGAAAGATGCTCCACCAGATTTTCCACATCTTGAGGTGAGGTAAGTGGGCTTTATGCCTCGTCGACAGCGAGGTTATTACAGACGGCGAGGTATAACTTGATATAATGGCTGGGAGAGGAGTCGGTAATTGTTTTTTTTTTTTTTTAGGGAACCATCTCAGCATTCGCTTGGAGCGATTTCGGGAAACCATGGAAAACCGAAATCAAGATGGCCGGTGTAGGGGATCGAACCCGGGTGCTCCCGAATGTGAGTCCAGCGTGTTACCATTTGCATAACCCCTAAGCATAGGAAAATGTTGGGGTTGATTTAACAGGCTGCGTAACAATTCACAGAAAGATTTGGTTGAAAACAAGAAAGTGCGTACTATATAGTTGTACTTACGTAATGATTGTAAACAAATGATAAGAAATCATGAAACAAAACGTACATCTGATTGGTTATGTTGACCCTAACTACATTTCTTCTTCCAAGCAGAATATGTTTTATCATGCAGGTTAGGATGAATGTTGTTTTATCACGGTCAATATATCGTTAAAGCATCTTTGATGTTAGTTGAAACATTTGCTGGTATCCACACGCATACTTAAGTCTCATTTGTTTGAGTTTACTCAATAGCAATAACTCACCTAGCCAGAGAAGATGTTAACTATGCTTATTAAATTCGTATTGTAAAAAGGCCAATATTTTAAGTAAACTGTCATAATAATTTGTAAATTCAGCACAGAGGCGTATAAGAGTTTTAAGAAAGTAGGAATTGTAAAATTGTTCTCCATACGTCAGTGATAGCGTTCCTATATATTTTGGAAACAGTCAAATGTGTACTGACGTTACCAGACCTGTACAGCAACATCGCCGATCATTTAGCTCTGGTTACAAACTGAAGCATAGTAAGTGTATGAATTAAAAACTTCAACCACTATTTAAGCGGATTTTACAATTGCGCGACACTGCGACAGCGACGACCGACGATGCGACGGCCTGCGAACTTCGCATACTACTTGTCTTCAATCGATTTTACAATAACGCGACAGCGACGTTGCGTTTCGTTGCTATTAGGGCCATCTTTTGTCGGAAATAGTAACGAAAACGAACAAATGAATCTCGATTGTTGGCGATTTCTCCAGTCGATTGCTGTACAAATTATATTGAAGGTTATAAAGAAATTCCCGTATCCGAACATCGTCAGTTAACAGCTCTTCTGCTTGCTTCGTACAACTTGAAATATATGAAAAAATTATCCACATACGTTGATTAGTAAACACAACAAGTTAATAATGTTGGTTACACGTTTTTAGGTCGTATTGTAAATTTTTTTGACTGGTAAAATAATTTACTATATTATTAATTGCTCACCTTCGTGTCTATTTCGTTGTTTATTTACAAATATGGTGGTGTTTTATTCTTCCTCTTTTTTGTCGTTCCTGTTCGCATGCGAATTTCGCAGCTGCGATAGAACATGTCCTATTGCAGCCCTTCACATCGCTGTCGTCTGTATGTGCTCCTCTGATTGGCTAGCCACTTTGCCGCACCGTCGCTGTCGCAGTGTCGCACAATTGTAAAATCCGCTTTAGGATGATGTTTACAGTGTATGTTTTCAGTAACTAAGGGCGCAGTTATACTGAACACTGAAGTAGTTTATTTTAAACATATTTAACTATACGCACGGTTACACGGTGTCTGAAGTAGTTCACATCGTCGTTAATTCCTATTCCAACAGAAAATGTTGTAAAACTACATCTGATCGACATCCCTTCTCTGCTGTGCTGTGATTGGCTCGTTAAACGTCAATAAAACATTGCGGCAAGACGGCTTATAACCGGGAGTCTTGTATGAGCGGCGTAAATAAAATGGATAGGTAAGTCATTAAAGTATTTTGTAGGTGACTCACAAGTAAAAGAATAACCTCAAAGCATAAATAAAGCAACGATGTGTAAACTAACCGTTGTGACAAAACACTATCGATTACGGCTCCAACAATCGAGTGTAGTGTAACCGCCCAAACATATTTACTTCGGCAGCTATTCAACAGAACGTGTTTAAATGTTTAAATATGGCCGCCGGAAACTGTTAAAGTAAACAGCTTTGGGGTGCCGTGTAACCACGGCCTAGCACTGTTCATATTAGCTTTAAAATGTTATAGTTATATTACATTTAATACCAATTATGAAATAGCTTATTGCCACACGTTTATCAACGGCAACGCGAACTATTTTTTAACGTACGGCCCTAAACAAAGCACGCGTTGTAAATTACGGTGAGCAGCTCTTTAGAGCGAGATGAGTTCTCATTATGTATTGTATGTGGAACTCCGTCAAAGCTCTGCTTCTACCACGTATGCCTCGTTGTAAATCTTAGTGATTGGTACTCATTTATGACGCAACGTAAACCCGTCTTCAAAACGCCTCTGCGGGTTGTCCCGTTTATGTACCCGTCCGCTTTTCCATCTAAACACACGAGTAATTACCGGCTTGTAATTCACGAGTTGGCTCCTTGCTAACTATCTTCTGCCGACTCCTCGCCGTGAAAATAATTCATTAGCGAAATTGTAAAGGGAGAGATTCGTTTTCTTCTGCCCAGCTGGTGAACGTGGTGCTGGGAGCCTACCTAGCAATTTACCCTGGATGACTGGTGACCCGGCCAGACATGAGGTCAGGCTAGCTGAGAGGTGGGATCTTCACTGCCGGCAGAGATGATGGATGTGCAGGGCCTCTGGCGTACTTGGCCGGTCACTGAGGAGGTGGAGATATTCCTCGTCTGATTGCGGAACATTCCCTACACAATCGCCTGGTAATCGATCCTGTCCCAAGGTCAGCCTCACTGTGCATGCCATCTTCTTGCCGACCCGTCGTGATGGGTCGGGGAAACACCGCTTGGTCTAAATGGCGCTAGAAGAAAATGTCTCCAGCACAAAACTGCAGCTCATTAAGGGCGCGGTATACCACAATTTTCATCACCATTTTTTTTTATTTTTTAATTGTTCCAGATATTTTTTTTCTTATTTTAGACACAAAATGTGACTAAATTTGGCTCTTATGAAATTTTTTTATCACTCATAGTTTTCGCGTAATGGTTTGTTAAAATCATATTTTGCATATTTCCGTTTTAACTACTACACTAAAACCAACTAATATACGAAACTCAAAAAAAGCACAGTGGATAAAGACATTGTAGGCTACAATAACATGATCATGAAATTAAATAATAAAAATTATTTGAATTTTAAAAAATGCTGAAACTGAATTTAAAAATTTAAAGAATTCAATATTTTTTTTAAATACAAATAATTTTATTATTTAATTTTACGAGCATTTCATTGTAGCCTGCAATGTCTTTATACACTGTGATTTTTTTTAGTTTGGTATATCGATTGGTTTTAGTGTAGTCGTTAAAACGGAAACATGCAAACTATGAATTTAACAAGCCATTACGCGAAAACTATGAGAGATAAAAAAATTTAATAAGAGCCAAATTTAGTCACATTTTGTGTCTAAAATAAGAAAATAAATATCTGGTACAAATACAAAATAAAATAATGATGATGAAAATTGCGGTAGACCGTGCCCTTAAGAGATCTCAGTAACCGCTCGTTTTATTTGCTTAATTTTGCCGGAAATTTAATTTCAAGAGTTTGAATTAAATGTTTCGCTCGAATCAGCGAAACCTTTTATTTCTGAAACTTGTAGCAATGTAAAAGTAAGCGCAATGTTTCGTGTTCATTGTTTCCTCTTAATTTCAGCACCCTCTGTATGTGTCAACTTGTGGACATTGTTGAACTGAGAAGTTAATAATTGGTTTTGACATAATTGTACAGTATGATGACGGTGTTTCTTGCAGTCTTCAGTGACTTACATTTAATATTCGTAACCTTAATAATCATGTACTTATGGCTTGCTAGCCGAAACGCGCTATTAAGACCTCGCTCATTAGTTTTTCAGTGGTTTAGAAAATATATTTTTAAAGCAAATTAATACATATATCAAAAATGCTTTCTGGCAGTTTTAAAGCTTATACATCATCGTTTGTATCTGAACTTTTCTGTTGCAATGTACCAAACGGATTTTTAGATTTTTGCCCCTGAAATATCACATATAAGGTTAACAAAATAAGCCAAAATTAAGCAAAATAATTTTTGCTAGCAAACGGTACATTATTTTAAAAAACCTCTGGCTAATTTGTGTATTGTATGACTGTACACAGTCTCGAATTTTTTCAAAGAATTTGGTTAAAAAAATATTCGAGTTATTCGCAATTGTTTCCAGTGTTACGAACATCTGAGGCACAATCTCTGACGCCGGAACCTCGTGCATTTAACTGCGGCGCAAGAGATCACGTGTAACGAATTAGTAATTCTGAATAAATATTTACTCATAAAGTTGGCAAATACCATTCTCTAGGATTGTCACTGAGTATTTTATCCATATTGGCTTCGAAAAAAGCGTAGAAATCAATTGATGTTTTCAGCGTTTATTTATCTACCACGCATTCTTAATATTAGCATGATTATTCCCCAGTATTTTCGCACCAATTGCAACAACGAAAAGTAATAATTCCGTGCATATTTTAAAACTCAAATTATCGAGCTTTAAAATTGCCGTATTTTCAAACGCCGCCGTAAACATTGAAAGCACGTTCTTATTGGTTAACACGCGTATGACGTAATTGGACAGTTGTTTTCGTTTGCCGCCCGCCAGTCAGGCATTATAGTAGGTTTTGTAATTTTACACTAACTTTAAAAAATGGGCAAATTTAAAGAACACGGTTACTTAAAAGATAACTCGCAAGATTTGCTCGTTGTTAATGCATGTACTGTTGCAATTGAAGATTTTCTTGGTAAATAACGAAAATATCGCTGGTACTGAGATGAGAGGAGATGAGACAGCAAGGTAGCTCTCGTACATTGCGACGTTTTGGTGGTAGGTTTGAGTTTGTCAGTTTAATTCAAACTCCGGAGTGATGATAACTTACTACAAATTCATTTTGTTGCGTCAAATCAGCTCAAGAATAATACTACATTTTGGTTTAAAGTCAACCGTATGAAGGTCGCATGCCGAGCTAACAGTTTGAATGCGTTGAAGCAAACCTGCTGGCTGCTGGACTAAAAATCTAACGTTCCGATTGCGCAAATTGGGAAAATAATACAACACATTAATTTATCTATTAAAAACAATTTTTATTCCCAATTGTTGTTCCGTTTCTTGTGAGCGACCGTAAAATCTGCTGTTGTAGTGCTGCCATCTAATGACTCATTTCGCAAAACTCCGCCCACCCCTCGAATTATCGAACAATCACAGGTGCCTTGAACTCGCTTTTTGGCTAAGCCACGCAATGGAACAGCAAAAACCCAATAAACTGAACAGATGTCGAGATTTGGTCGCAACTTTTAACTTAAAAGAACTTACCTTTCACCCTTACCGTGTCATACTGTACACAATACATTTATATAACCACTGCATACCTAAACTATACTTTTGTCGCTAACAGCAGACTGTTTCAGATTTCGTTTTTTAGAAACCATGCAGTCCATCTTGTATTCTCACACGGCGCTGTAGTAAATATTGTATTTGGAGTCAATTTAATTGTATTGCTATACAAAGGAGTTACTATAGACACTTATAAATATTCGGAGTCCCAGCTATAACCATTATTATCACACAAACAATTGGATTTAACGCAATTTCACGAACTAAACTCGCTGAAGCTGTTGCTGCTGTAGAGTTAGAGTAAGCAGACATGCAATATCAAGTCCAGTGACGTCACAGGGACATCAACATGGCGGCACTCGTTTTTACTGAGCTAAAATAAACGCTCTTTTTATTTACGTTTTTCTCGAAATTAAAAGAAAGTGGTACCGTTATTCAGTAAATTAAGCGTACTCTTAAATAAATATAGAATTTTAAAATAGGTAATAACCCCATTGTTTGAGAGGTCCCTCGGGCGTATCTTGAACTGACAAAGACTTTTGTTCTGTTACCGTAAGACATGAAGCACATATTGAGGAAACGCGCCTTTTGTTCTCCCACGTATTGAAGGTGAGAAGCAGCAAGAAAATTACTTCATTCTCCTTCCACATAAATGAGCCGAAAAGTAATTATTACTTTGACCTTTCAAGCAAGAGTGAGACACGGCCAAGTACGATCGGCTAATCTTAAAATGTATCTCTTATAAACACAACGAGCACCTGTAAAAGTTAATTTAAAAACACGCGTTTAATTAGCGAGACTTAACCGAGGTTAAACACAACTCATCATACTGTGTATTATGATTCAAGTTCCTTAAATATACATTCAGTTTTCAACACGCCTGGAGTTTCTTCAAGGATGTTCATGTTAGTTGAACACTTTTAAAATTCACTTTTAAAACACAAAATCCTTGACCGTTTACACACACTCTTAGTTCCACAACTAACACTAGTTTTTCTGGAACTTGCGTCTTATTAAAATTTTCAAAAACTAAATAACTAAAGTAGGTTTTATTTTACTTTAAAACATTGTAGTAAGAGCAACATATTTATGTTTGTAATGATTTCTTATTGACACTTGCTTAACAAATGAATACCTGTCACCAAGCACAAGTTTAATGTTAATTTAATGGTTTTGCGGAAAGACACGAAATAGAACGTACAACCTAAGTGGTACTCTAAAGAGTGCTTAACTCACATCGAACACTAGTATATAGCTGCTATTTAAAACATATAAATGAAATGTTATACATATAAGTACGTATTTACGTCACAATCATAAGTTATACGGTAAAGAGTAGAAAAACGCTAGTGCCGTAATTGTTAACTATATTTTTGTTTCGATAAAAGCTTGCAGAAATTCCCTTATTCTTTCTAAAAAAAATTACATGTATCAGTACTAGGGCCTACTAAACATTACAAATTAATTTTCTTTTTGCCCTATAACGTTTTATATAAGTGAAATATATTGAGTTGTTATACGTACATGTTAAGAAAACACGTGTATTAAAATTAAAATTAAAATTGAACTATGTAGGATATGTTATTGTTGGTCAGTTACTGTATACGGTGCAGCACGGTGGCCGATGCCGGCCCCCCGTAGCTCGGTTGACAGTAATCCTACTCAAATTGAACGCGGGCCATATTGATTGGCGAGAATAATGTACTGAAAAAAAAAAAAGATGTTTTTATGATCCAAAAACATTGGGTATTGGCATCTCATGTCATGGCCGGTAATATGGCGTGATTTAATGTAGTCACACATTATATTGGTCCTTAACTTTGGTCTTGCAACAGCTGGTCAAAATTTGTTACTGACAGACCAGTGCGGTGTATTTGGCGTCACAAGCTTATAACCGTTTTAAATCACGGCATAGCAACAAAAATAGCATCTCAACCACATAAATGCACAAAATAAAAAAATTAGTATGCTCGTGCTGATTACAACTTAACCGTTTTCGACAGTTTGCAGACGTAGCACTGGTTTATAGAGTTGTGTATAATGTGTATGTTACAGGTGTGGTAAAAATTAGAAATATGTTTACAATTACATACCGTGATCTTTGCATGAATACTGCAGAAGGGGTGAGTGTATATATGCAAACCATTTATCTTCACGTAAGCACCTTTAATACAAATTTCTCTTTATTCGTTTGTTGGTAAGTTTTGCGCCATTTGTACATTTTGATATCAGGACATTACGTTTGTATGTGTCTCAACTTTTATGTGTTTTCGTGACTTAAAGCGGCGTATTGCAATGGAGCAAATTTTAGTGAATGCCTCGTTTACACGTAAAAAAAAAAACATTCATATTAACAATTTAATTCACGTAATTTAAAAATCCTAATGTCAGAAACAATCAACGCTGGAACGCAAAGTAGGCTATAAACAGAAGTTGATATTCGCTATATACCAAGAGTCTGTTTACAATACGCTTACATAATGCAGTATTCTATGTGATTCAATATTTGCGCTCCATTGGTTCATAATGCAAACTGTTACCTGTCAGCGAACTCAAGAGGGCATGTTACATAATTAAGTGCCAAAAGCATAATTTTAAAACTGTTCGTTTTTCGAAGCCAATGTGCGAAATTCTATTAAAAACAAAAAAAAACATAAATCTTGTTTTCGCCGACATTCTGAGCAAAAAAATTTCTTGAGTAACATATTTTTGAAGAACAATATCTGACCCCCGAATTTCGTGCATTTAACTGCGGTGCAAGAGATCGCTCTTAACACATACACAATTTTGGATAAATGTTTGCTTGTAAAGTTTGCAAATATCATTATCTACTTATCTAGTGTTGTTGTTTTTAAGTTTTTGCACCATACTGACTTTCAACAACATAAAGATTCCACTAGAGATTTCAGCGTTTACTTATCTACTACACACTTCTAAGAGAAATTCTCGTGGGAGAGTTTTTAAACACTGAAGACAGTAAAAATATAAGCAATAGGGTGACATTGGTACGAGTTTTTAGGATTATTACCGCCTTAGGATGCGGAATACTTAATTGGCACGCTGTTTTCTTCGTTGTAGTTTTTTTCGGTCCATATGACCCTTAAGGATCAGATACAGGAGGGGTGGAGGTGCGGAGAGCAGGATATGTTCCGGAAAAGATGTGTAACGTATGTCGTTAAGTCAAACTAAACGGATGCTTATATGTGCCGGGTTGACGAATCAGACTGAGCCGTCCCAGATAGAGAAGTTTTAGACAGATAGATTATGACGGAATGTGTTAACTTTGTGCCGTCATAACGAAAACTAAGTCTAAAACGTGTTTTCAATTTTCCTGTACAGTAAATATCATGGAATTAATGCTACAATGAAAATATATTTGAAAACTAAATATCTTTAAAAAAATCAAATGTATTTCATATTTCAATGCATACACAGCAATTAAAAATTCTCTGTGTTTCTATGTAAATAAATGTAATTGTGAAAGCTATTTTCAAAGTAGTATTACTCCCTATATATTCACGTTACAGTCTAATCAAATACACGACCCCGGCTTACTTTTTTTATGAGCTACTAGCTGTTACCCGCGACTTCGTTCTCGTGGTTTTCAATTAAATGCGACAATATATTTTGTACGAGTACTCGAAAAAAACACGAAAAAAAATTTTTAAGTCATTAATTATAAAAGTTTTTGATAAAAATTTGTCGGTACTTTAAATTTCATATAATTAACACTATTTGTACTGATAATAGCATCAAAATGTATCAATTACGTCAAAATTTTAATTAAAAAAAAAACGCAAATTCTAAATTGTGCAGTTGTGTGGTGTTCAAGGTCATTAACGAATGTTTCAGAATCATCATGAAAAAGAAAAATTTTTCACTTATATTTTCGGTTACCCCGTTCTGCCCCCTGCCCCGTTGGGCCACATCCCCCCCTTATATATTATATATATATATATAAAAGAGAATCCTGACTGACTGATGACTGACTGACTGACTGACATATCAAACAGCAGCCCAAACCACTGGACCTAGAATCGTGAAATTTTTTGTGGGGGTTTCCCTCAGGTCGTAGGCGAGCACTAAGAAGGGATTGTTTGAAATTCGACATCTAAAGGGATGAAAAAGTGTTAAATGTGTTTCCAAAGAAACGTCGATAAAGCTCGAACCCGACGGCTTATCACCGTGATTTTTACTTTAATAGGACACGTATAGAAATTAGTATTTGCCAATTTAAGGATTTTTCGAAATTCAACATTTAAGACCCTAAATGTGTTTCCGATTAACTATCGACGTATATCAAATCCTTCGGAGTAGAGAGTTGGTATTGATTTCAATATGTTGCTTACGTAAATACCCAAAAAAGAGTTTTAGGATTTTTTGAAATTCGACCCCCAAGCAATAAAAAGGGTCAAACTGTATTTTTTTATGTATCGTCTATATAACTAAAACACAATTAACTATTGTCGTGACTTTTGCTTCAATAGGTTACGTATACAAGTGTGAATAACAGGACTCCAAGACGTTTCGAAATTCCTTATCTAAGGGGATGAAAAAAATACGTGAAATGTGTTTTCTATTATTCCTCCATATCTATTGAACCAATCGAGATATCGAAGTGCTCTTTGCTTTAGGTTGATGCTTTTGTAAATATCCCTAATACCACTAAAATATATTTTTTGAATTCAGCCCCAAGAAGGTTGAACAAAGGGTGAAACGTGTTTTGATTCACAATCGATATATTTCGATTCCTTTGATTTTTATATAGAGACGTGACTTTTGTTTAAGACTGATACTTACTCAAATGTCTGAAAACAAATTTCACGAATTTTCGAAATTCGACATTTAAGAAAGTGAAAAGGGGTGTAAAGGGATTAAATGTGTTTTCAGTTAATCGTCGATATATCTTGAGTCCAGCGGGCTATTGTCGTGTTTTTCACGACTACGAGATACCAATAAAGTATTCTAAAACGTTATTCAAGAATTTTTCGACTTCACTCTCTTAGGAGGTGAAAATATCTCGATATCAATCGAACCCGTCGAGATATACAGTTATTTTTTTCTTCAATATTGATTACTACAGAAATTATCAGAAAACGATTTTAAGAATTTTCAAAATTCAAACTCTCAGTACACTATACAGGGGTCGTATGTGTTTTTTAATGAATGATTGGTTTTATTCGACTGAACGGGGTACCGTGGTGATTTGCACTTCAATTGGATACTTATACAAATGTTATAAATAAGGCCCAGGCGAAGTCGCTGTTAGTGGCATGGACAAAATTGAGACTGCCTTTTGCGTGAACAGCTATCGCCACATATTGTGCTGCAGAGTTAGCTCAACTAGCATATTTGTCATTCTAAGGCTTTATGACTGAAGTAACTATATGGTGTACAAAGAGATTTTTCAATTAAAACAAATATTATCTGCCATGAATAACACACGCGAGCAAAGATGTGGGCGCACAGCTATACTAGCCGGCCGGCTGCGGCGTCGCCCGCGTGAAATGATGTAATGTAAACAGTAAATCTGGATAAAATATGTGATGAAGGCATTTAACAACCAGTGTACTCAATAACAGTGAACTACAATTAACTGTCTTAGCTCAGTGTAAAGAGCGCGCGCAATATGCTCGTATGATGTCACAGTAATTCCCATCGCAAACTCTTTCACGGGATACGAACCCGTAACCCCACCCCTTCCACACCACAAACTTTATACAATACCTGAGTGAATGTTAAAGGCATGCAGTGATAATTCTTTCGTACGTAGTGGTTACAATCCAAAGAGGTTTAATTCATGAGTAGGTTGGCAAAAAAAAATTACTGTTGAATTATTTATCAGTGATCATTCTCTTTTTTTGAGAGACTGTAACATTTTGCGGCTTTTCACCAACTTAATTTTCGAATTTAATAAAAACCTGAATATGATTTGTAGATATTTACATAAGCTGCAATCTTATCAAAAAATAATCTCGATATCTCAACGGGTATTAGCGGTACAGATGATTATTTGAAATCACATTAAATTTTTTAACAGCTTTAAAGGATGAATTTCGAAAAATCCTGAAATTAATTTTTTGATATTTACATAAGATTTATTTTAAAGAAAAAACCTTTTCAATATTTCCACTGGTTTAGGAGATAAATGGGATTAATTTAAAAACACGTTTTATTTTTTTAAGAGCTTTCAAGGACGAATTTCGAAAAATTGTAAAAATTTTTTTTAGTCATTTACTTAAGCCTAATTTTAAAAAAATCATCTGACTATCTGAAATGGTTTAGGAGAAATCACGGATTAATGAAAAACATATTTTACGGTTTTTCACCCCCTTAATTTTCGAAATTCGCAAAATCAAAAAAAATTTGCAAATATGCAATTCTTTGAGAAATATTATGAAGTTAAAAAATTTATGATAGCATTCCCAGTTAATGAGATATCAAGGATTCTTTTAAATCACATTTCACCCCTTTTCACCCCCTTAATTAGCGAATTTCATAAAATCCTTTCTTAGTGGGTGTCTACGGGGCGAGTGGAAGCTTCCCTCAAAATTTCATGGTTCTAGGTCCTGCGGTTTTGGCTGTGAGTTGATGAGTGAGTGAGTGAGTGAGTGTATCAGGACACTTTAGTTTATATATTAAGATATGTATTTATTTATTTAATTTTACACATATAGGCCTATATTCCAGAAACTTACACGGGCCCACGTACATAATTCACCAAAGTTTCATCACAATCAGATGAATGGTAGGCTCATAGGTATGCATATGTTATAAACAGTCATTCATTTTTAAAGATAAAGGGAAAGAGATTCCCGCATAAAATTATTATGCTCTGTCTTGACTCACTTTGTACAGCAATTTTGACGGACTGCATAAAATCATAGTTTAAAGTGCGTTGTTGTTGTTGTTGTTGTTGTTATTATTATTATTATTATTATTATTATTATTATTATTATTATTATTATTATTATTAATTTTTTAATAGAATGATATCTTGGAAGCTGAGCAGATCCGCGCAAAACTAAACTCGCGTGACACGCTCCCACACTGTTCGTTTACCAGACGAGGATTCCATTCAAGCTGGCCGCCGGCATTGTGCAGATCTTGTATGAAAATATTTTCACTCAAATAACAGCCCGTCATGTCCACTCACTAACGGCAGCTAAGAAAAGTTACACGTGTGTATACAACATTCTGTTCTTGAACTGTTCTTATAAGTGTATTTTTTTAAAATCTTTGTAAGGCTACGGGTTCCAACTTATGCTTTTTTTTCTAATATTAGTTTTAAATTCTAAACGAAGGTAGCTATTCTAGAACCATCACGTAGATTTGTTGAAAATTAATTTTGCGATGAAATATAATGTTTCATAGTAAACAATTTTATTATTTTTTTTTACTTTCGACATAAATAAATTTTGTTTAACGCTATAATAGCCTATAGATAATATATTCATAATTTTTTAAGTAACAACTTTCAACAAATTTTTGTGACGCCATTTGTGTGTCGGCTTCCGTTTATAATTTAAAAATAAATATTAATAGATAATATCGTAAATAGGAACCTGAGGCATTAAATTAGATACTTTCTTGATGTAAAATACCTGTGCTGAAAATTTGTATCAAGAAATTGACACTTGTCACACATTCCATAAAACGGCAGTGTCACAGCAGAAAATTACTCAGATGTGTTGCCGAAAGGGTGTGTCGAGCATAGAGGCGACAAGGAATCCAGTGTGCACGCTAGGGTTCACCCTTATCGCTCCCCATACTTCATAGGACTCCTGGATACCAGTCAGATGTCACCTTCGACCAAGGAAGTGCAGCCAACCGGATACGTACCGAACCTGGTCCAGCAAGCATCCCAGGAGGAAATACAGGCTTGGACAGCCGTGAAAGAATAATGACGCAGTTGGCTAAACTCTTTAACTGATGCCCGTTGCCAGCACACTCGACATAAAACACGTGTCTTCTTACATTCAAGGATAACTTTATACGTCGTGTTGGGAAATTATCCAATCTTCTGAGGGAAGTGATGGAACATCCTCTGTTTGTTTACGATTTCCAGGGTGACCCACCGCGCTGTTCAAAACCGGTTCCCATGTTTACGTGATAGTTTTCTGCGACTCTCTTACAAGTTACTTAAACGCGAGGATTCTAGAAATGTTTTACCACCTTCAACGTTGTATACAGACTTATAATGATGATTAAGAGGTTTGTATACCTGGTGGGAGAACGATGTTGAAGTATATCATGTTTATACTTTTCTGCGCGAACCCACTACACTTCTTTCCATTACGGTCAGTCTACAAAAGTAACACATAGTTAAAGAAATGTATACAGCATGTCTATTAGAAATATAATTTAAGGGCCATCAAAATGGCTAAAAAAAAAAAATGCTTTTTTCACTGCCAGGTTCGTAAAACACAACGTTGTTTGCATACGTTGCACTTTTCTACAAACTTACCGCAAATAAAATTATAGGTTTGTTGCTTAAAGTCTCGTGGGAAAACCAGCAAAACGAAAACACTGCCCATCAGTTTAGTGCGCCGCAAGCGAAGTGGTTACTGTCGAGTGTGGCAAGAGGAACCTTATCGTTCCCCTATCTCCACGCATCAAACACGGAAAATTACAACCGGCACATATCCCTCTTAACATATAGGCCCTGTTACAGTAGTCGCCTGAATATATGTACTTTACACTTTCAAGGTATATGTATGTGTGAAAGCGGTAAGGATAACATAGAAGGTGCATCATGGCTCTCGGCACAATTCACTGCAATCGTCTCGCCTACAGGTCACGTCTATGATACACTCACAGTGTCACCCTATCATTTTATGACGTAATATTGTACACACATGTGTACTGCACCGTCTAAAAGATGATGCGACAAAATGTTCGTACCTGAAAAAAATTCAATTTTTACCATTTTCGGGTCCGAGAAAATAAGCTTTAAAATTATTGAAGGACCTGAAATGAATATATGCGCGTATAAAGTTTTTTTAATGTTATTCCTAAGAAGACATTTCTCACGCACTTTGAGCAATTTTCGAATATAGGTCAGACAACACGGCGGCTTTGGCAGACGGCCAATTTACGGAATGCGCTACCATTTGTTAAATCATTCCTGGAAAACGACTTTAAGTGCCCCACATGGCTATCTATCCCGACACTTTCCAATATAACTTCATTGAAGATATTTTGGTCAGCACATAACATAGGTCTTAGCGATGGAGAAGGGTAACATAATGTTAGTATGGAGCAGCGCCGGAATGAAGGGACAGAGGAAACGGGAAATACCTGGGAAAATCCGCCGACCACAGGCATCACCCAGCTATATTCCCACATGTGAAAATCCGAAGACCGACTCCGCCGGAAATCGAATCCGGATCGCTTTGGTAAGAGGCTAGTGTTCTATCCACTACGCCAACCAAGGCCCCTCCAATATGAATAACCGACTTGAAATGAACATACACACCTTTGTGAATTCATAAATCGTAGAAACATGTAAATATATTCAAACAAACACGTACGTGAATGCATGAACGCTTGATTTGTAAACATAAATCTATATTAGTGCATGCATAGATGCAGGATGTTGATGGAAATATGTTACACACGTTGCGAGATGAATCCTTGTAAACATATGAGGTAAAGTTATATAATTAAGATTTCGGCTCGACAGAATCTGAAGGGAGAAATTTGCGATTGAATATTGACATAGAAGACCAACATTTGTAACAATAACCAAAAGTAAATAATGTCTGGATGTGATGTAACAATATCTAAATTATGTGAAAAAGTGGTTTGGAATACGTTTCATCTCTGAAAGGAAAGTATTGTTGTGGTTACCATACTTCTTTTAAAATAAGGATAACAGTCCAGTTTAGTTGTCAGTACTATCTGGATTATTCTTACAACAATATGTTCTGCACAAGTAACAAAAATGTTTTCTGCTCCTTACTGATCATATTGTTACTTCTAGAGAACAAATCGTTGTGTCTCTATTCTAGCAGACGAATGGTACCTGAAACAGTACTTTCTTTCAGTGCACCTTCAGTAACATGCCGTTTTTAACATTCTGTAAATGTATTTTTGCATACGAAAGTGTAAATCTTACATGCATACAACATGTAAAATTTACGACTAAGGAACTTACAGTCCACGTGAAACGTGCCATTAAATACAAGTATTTGAGCGACTTACTGATTACATTAGTACGGCGTTGATAAAACAACATTGTTTTTACAAATGTTGATATTCCATTCATATGTGGACAGCAACCAACCAACAGAAACAAGCAGTACTGCGTGTGGAATCCAATTTCACCGTTTGAAAAAGCCGGCGAGTATTTTAAACGTCAGGATATGTTGTTAAAAAGCTAACCAACATTGCTCTTCGCCAAACCAATTATGAGTCAAATCTCATCACTTTAAGATTTACAAACCTTCACCTCCTTCTCCCCTCTCCCTCCCCACGTCGTTCCAAATGCTCACGCCGAGTATAGTAACATTTCGAGATCTTCTTGGATGCCTGGTCGACTCAGCTGTGTGTCGCCGAGTGAGTTTCCTTTTCTGAACATGTATATAGGCTTTTCAGGATAAACTGAGCACTGCTTGCGATATTCTGTTAGCCATTATGCTGCCATATTTATTCTATTTTAAATTCGAAAACTTCCATGCAACTAAATACCAGTGTAAACAATTTACAAAACTCAAAACCTTATATCTATTGTCTCATTAAATACATTTGTTTGGTTATTATAGCTGTTGGGTAGTGCTCAATTTAAAGTGAACCACCTATAACATGCTGACTGTTGAAAATAACAGTGTTATAGTTTTTTTAAATTCGAATCGAATGAATTTATTTTTACTGTGTTGTTATTTGTGTGTTAGAACAACTCGAGATGCTATGCCTTTTACAGGAATCACATTAATAATTTCGCTATTCTGTCAAAGTACAATTAATTGCTGTTAGTTTGGTTCTACGTAAATATTCGGTGAGAGCAACAGCTAACATTGTTTATTTTTCAAATTATGATTAACGTTTAACATTATGGGCAATACGCCTCAAAACGTCATAATTGTCACAGCAAATTATTTATTTAAGGTGCTATATGAATCGTCGGTTCAACCATCTCACCTTATAGACGTGAGACCTTAAACCCTTAAATGTCCATTTATTGTAGATTTCCTCCGTCAGCATAAGTACATAAATCGTAGAAGAGAGATTTTTTAAGTGTCGCAGTAACTTCTGTAATGCTTGCATGCTTGTACAGAAAATCGGCACCACCATTAAGAATTATTAGATATCGTGTCGATGATATTGCTCAATGTACTTATCCAACACAAACTTCTATTCTTTGCAACTGAAAAATATCGACTATAAAGTAGTACATATTGGCGGAACCCATTGTGAACTTAGTGGTAATTGAAGATAAATATAATCAAATTTACAGGAAATTGTTTGTGCTCCTACTCTGCAAGCAGACCAAGGCTTACCCAGCTAGATGCTGACAAATAGACTTCAATGACATGAGTGTCAACTCATATTTGTTACATGCGCTAATTGATGTTGTGCAACTCTAGTTACGAACAAAAAAAATTGTATTATTAATAATAATTGGTTTTACTGTCTCTATAACATCATAAAGAATTACGTAGTACACGAAAGGAAAGATATAACTACGATTGTGTTATTAGTGTTTGTGTATCAAAATATAAAAAGCAATCAAAATTTTCAATCAGATTTTCGTAAATCAACTATCATCCTTGTATTTCAATTAAAAGAGAGAAACATCATAATTAATAAAAGTTGAAAAAAAATGTATAAGGTGTCAACTCAGTTATTTCAAAAGCTTAATAATATCGTGGTAGAAATGTAAGATTTTTCTGGGAAATTTTCACTTTTTACTGCCAGAGAAAAATGAATTAACTAGGACACTAAAATTAAGTGAAAAGAATTTTGTACGTGCGACAAAAAATTGGAAGTGAAGAAACCGTGTTTTATACGACAACATCTGGCAGTTAACATAATATTATGTATACCTTAAAAACCTTAGAAAGGAGTATTGGTGATTGCGTACAAACAAAAATCTGCTAGTTGTAAAATAGCGTGATCAGATAATTCAATAAATGTGTTTGATCGAAAATTGGTGGTATCTTGCTTCTCTTGTGTAAATTCACTGATAAGATAAGGGGCCACGGTAGTACTAACATAAGACTAAAAAAGGCATTTATAATAGTGTTTTTTTTTTTTTCCTTCTTGCACGTCTCCATTTTTGTCGTAAATTACTTAATTTTTTTCGGCCAAAACTAGTAATGTGTCATCATTTTTGCCGATTTAATTTTCTAAAATAACTTTTGTGTACGCGTGGATTCTACATTTAGACGAATAAAATACTAAACACCTCACCACTTACATACCCCGTGAACCCTCTTTTCTATTGATTGTGATATTACTATTCTTTAGAGCCTAAACTATGACAGATATGTCAAACTGTGTCCCATTTTTGCTGAAAGTAGTTTTTCCTATGGAAATTATTTGAAAACACGTAAAATTTGTTTTATGATTTCTTTTTATTCCAATGGGTCATATATAACTCGCTTCTGAAAACTATTAATAAAAATGGCAAAAATATTTTTACATGTTTGACATAATGTATAAACTAAACACATTTAACAAGGTTATATAGCCTACATTGTAAAATATGCACATCACAAGATACTAGAATACAGAACGTCCATAAACAAACCCATAACATTCACACCACGCGAATCCTTGACTAAACCAGAGACGAGAATGTTATGGCATAATGTTGTACGATCACGTTTTACGTGCGCAATGTGGCAACATAGTACTGTAGTTAGTGCGCCTTTATGCTCCACAGATATCACTTATCTTACTCTACTGCTGTTATGACATGCGTATTGTGGGAATACTGAGGAGTCCAAACAATATTCCCTCTAGTAGCAAATACAATCATTTTTCAGCTAGCCAACTGTTGACAGAAGCGGCCAACATTCGCTATTATGCTCGTCTACTTTTGCTAGAATGGTTGTTAATCAGGTCATGTCAGTAAATATGTTTGTAGTTATACTGAAATAATTTTTGTGTGGGCAACTTAGTTTAAAAAGATTGACATATTTCAGTATACGGTCCACAAGCAGACTTAGCAAACTAACCCACAAGCATCTGAGTATAATAATATTTGTGGTACACTTGTGTTTATGTGTGGGTGATTTCATTATGTATCGTGTATGCCACATGTGGCCGCGGGTGCATTCCGAATGTTTACTACCTGTGGGCTGCTTATCGCGATCAGATTTGCACAAGTGGGCCAGTTGATGTTTGCTATTTGGGCTACGTTTACTTGACGTAACATAGATGAAATAATACCTGCAGGTGGAACGCAAGAGGGGAATTATTCTGTTCAGAGGTTCTATTTTGTGCTCGTAAAATGTCACCGTACATTTTGGCTGTCAAACTTTCGTCTCCAATTTTGTCCAGGATTAGTGTGGTATGCGTATTATGCGTTTGTAACTGGACATCCTGTATGTATATATACATACAGGATGTCCAGATACAAACGCATAATATATATGATGTTAATGAATGACGTTTGAAACTCTCTGTCATGCTGTAGGAGAGATACTATGACGAGTAAAATGATACAGGACACTTAGTGTCGCAAATGGTGTTTGACTTCTCAAAACCAATTATTTGTTACATCAACACATATTTTGAGCCTCACATACCACAACTTGTGTGCTGATTTTCTGGCACTTCCCAGCATTTGCGACACCAAGTGTCCTTACATCGTTTTACTCGACATAGCATCCTCTACAGCGTGACGGAGAGTTTCAAGCGACATTCATTAACAGCCTGCACGCCAATAACAATTGGGTGCACGAATATTTTTGCTAGTGACTTAACAGTTTTTAAATGCGCACATTCATGTATGCACACACTATAATACTGTTTCATCAATGAAAATATATGACAGTATGTATTACCAAAGAATTTTATCGAAGAACCGAAACTAATTCGGTTTTAACATACAGGAAACACTTTTTTTGCAATAAAAATTTTAAAACTATGCATTTTCAAACAAATATTTGTCTATTTACATGAAACAAAGTAAGTGTTAGTATTATGGGATGTTAATTATACTAGTATATAATTCACTTGTTACAACTACGTTATTTTTTAAAATCGACGAAATTTTTGACGAAATTAAAAAAAATTGACGAAAAATATACCGAAATCACCTGATCAAAAGTGACGAAATTCAGAAAATATTTTCAACGAAAACAGGTGTCTCTAGCTATATGGCATTGTTAAAACAACACTTCATTGCTAGTGGCGCTTTCAGTCGTAAAGGGGTCAACTCATTAGCATTGTTAGATAGGCTAGTGTCAAAACCTGCGTGGTTTACGTACCAAGTATTCCCCATGGTAAATTGTTTATTTTATTCATTTAAAGAATTATACAATTTTCTGCGTTTTTACCTAAGCAAACAATACATTGATATCTCAGTTGATTAGCTCACTGTTATGGGCTAGTTGAAAACAAATTTTACACCTTTTCCCTCCTTTAGTTGTCGAATTTCGAAGCTAAAATCTATAGATGAAATCTCAATGATAACACGTTTGATAAATCTAAATCGGCTATTCATTTCTAAACACGCATTTCCCAATTGCAGCCCTGAGAGGTCGAATTCAGAATTAAAAAAAAAAAAAAAAAGATATTTAGAGGTATTGACGTATTTATCATCCTGAAGAGAAACGCAGCTTATATATCGACTGGTTCGATAGGTATTGAGAATTTTCTTCTAAATCACATTCCATGTCTTTTCGCTCCCTTAGCAAACGAATTTCAAAGTATCTTGAAATTATTGGTAGACAGTTTGTATAAGTCTTCAACCTTCAAGGGATGTGAAAGCCACGACGGTAGTCCATTGGGTTCATTCTACATAGAAGATTTACATAAAATACATTCCCCCGTTTTTTATATTTTAGGAGTTAAATTTCGAAAAATCCTTCAACGACTTTTCGGGCATTTATGTAATTGCCATTAAGAATGGAACTCAACTCTATATCTCGAAGTGTTCGCTAGATATCGAGTATTGTTAAAAATCATTTCACCCCTTTTCACCCACTTAAGAATTGAATTTCGAAAAATTCTTCATTGCTTGAGTGTACAAATGAAATAAAATTCACGACGATAGCCGTTCGACTTCAAGTTATACTGACGATTCGCCGATAAAATATTTCACTCCATTCCACCCCCTTCGGAGAGAATTCTGAAAAATCATATCTTACTAATTGCCTGAGTAGTGAGAGGAACACTCACTAAAAAATTTTATGGTTTACATGAGCAGTTGTTTGGGTTGAAACAGAACTACTGTTATACATTATTCTACGTTTTCAAAGCCGCGGCCGGGCAGCCGTTAAATACATAAATATAGACAGAATCATATATGAGGGAAAAATACAGATGGAGTACTAGCAGCTTATTCTAAGGCCAAGCCCACTCTTTCATTCAGGTATCAGTATAGCGGAGTTGTTTCGAAGTGTAATCAGCTGTTTCTGTAAGATGTGTAAGAAATAGACAGCTAACGATGCTCTTTTGTTATGTGACCAAATTGAACGTTGACATGTGGCAGGCAAAAATAGGGAATTTTGTACTTTAGTAGGGCTGGGGAGAACAATTTTTTTTTTCAACAAGTAACATTGGTACAGGACATTGAATGTTATGAGCTGCAATATGGCACCGTTCAATTTGGTCACACATAGATATAAACCGTCAGATTGGTATAACACCCCTTTGTTCCTATAGGGGAATTGAGAAACGAGATTATGGTTTGTCAACCCCCACCCATATTATACACATTGCTATTGTAATAAACCACATTTTTCAGTTACCAATATGGTGGATGTGCTCCTCCCCCTTCCGGACCAAGGCCTCACACCCCTCGCCCTAAGCCATCTGTATGTTTCTCTAATCTCTGCACAGAATCGTAAAATATAATGATTTTAAAGAGTAATCATGCCAGTTACACCCCTGAGACTACGGTGATTTAAAAATAACTTCATCTTAATAAGTACCACATCCTCTAAAGCTGGGTTGTGAATGCGTCTTGAGTCAAGAGTAGTCCTTTATGGACGAAGTGTCACCAACGAGGTGAGGGAGTACTGCGGCGATTGTGACGAAGAAGAAGACGTGGAAGAAGATGATAAGTGGAGAAGGCAACATGACAAGAGGATAGGTGTGGGTGGAAGGGTGATGCTTGTCGGCCAAGGCGAGCAGGCTCATCTCAGGAGACGTTCCAGGAAGCCGACGCCGACTACCTGTCGACGGGACTGCGCATGCGCCGTCGCCTTCTGACCCCCGTCTCCACGCCGGCGGCCATGTTGCAAAACACCGGCGTGCTCACGCGCATATACACACACTACTTGCAGGATTACCTCACAATAATACCACGTCGTTCACTTAACTACCCTTAGATCATCTGATAAGTGACTGACGTATCACAGAACCAAACACGTAAGAAGTTGACCTAGGGTAAGGTTAATTCCACGACAGCTTAAGGTAGGTGGTGCACGGCAATCTTAAATTTATAGACTTTTCTCCCCACCCTATCACCCCCGTCCCCGCTACAAGCGTTCATTATGGAGTATCAACAATTTTTGACATTTCATGTTTCAAATGCTAGTCCAATGCATTTCTTACGTGGTTATACTGCAAATTACTTCTATATTATCTGACATATGTTGGAGGATAAGAAAATGTGTGTTATTTATTGTCTTTCAACAAATGTACTATAATATGGAAGTAGTTTATTATTAACAATGTCAAAAGGTATTGCAGACTAACATTTAACAGCATCAAATGTCAAAAATGGTTTATATGCCTTCAGCAATAATTGTAGTGGTAAAAACACATATGGCCACGCACCACCCCATTTAAGAACTTAATAGTATATCTTACGGACGACTTTGGCGGGCGAGAATTACCGCCGGCATTTGCGGTGCTGTTGTTAAGAGGTAGTCCTATAACAAACCACGTAATAGTAATAAAATTAACGTGAGATCTACTACGTAGAGAGAAAAATATATTATTTTCCTAAAAACAAATTCAATTAATTTTTAATTAAACTCCCAAACAAAATAAAATATTTTGGTAATCACGAAAGCTGTCACTATTCATTTATTTACTAAACTTGAAATTACAACCCCTGGTTTCAACAATCTTTCGTCACCAGTGCAGCTAACAGTGAAAATTGTCCCTTGCAATGCTAATGACCTTGAGCTTCCTAACCTGTATTAGAATTAACCTTAATTCAGAAGTATCTTAGTGTTTCTGAGATTTCACCAACCTTCTCATATAGGGTGTTCTTACGATACCCCTCTGCACTGGAAGAAAAGTATTGTTGAAGTTTCCATACTTCTGTTCAAATAAGGTGACCACAGTCCTGTTTGGTTGTCGATACTATATGAAAGATACAATATACGTTCTCTAAAAATTATTAATTTCTCCTCTTACTGAACAATTGTTCAAATAATGAAGGCCTGCCCTGCTGAAACCAACTGAGTACAAAATATATGTATCGTATTATCTAACAGTCGCGATGCCCCTGACTGAAACAAGAGAAGCCGTGGGGCATTTCAACTCAGAGTATGAAAATCCATTAAAAGCGCAATTCTACCAATGAACGAAAAGGAAACACATTAAGACACCATGCTCATTAAAACACTGTTTCCAAACTCTCCAACATAGCTAACAATGGCGTTATAAAGCTGCCGTACTGAAAAATGTAGGCTACACACGGAGTTATGCGAAACTGAGATACAAAATTTGCTCTGAGCTCGCTACAGACTTACCACAAATAAAAACAAATGGATACCGCTTAAGTGAGCGTGGTAGATAAATAAGCACTGAATTCTACACTTTTTAATGTCGAAATAGAAATACCACAAAACTGCAATCCTAGATAATGATATTATTCATCTTTATGATCAAACATTTACGAATGATGCATTTCTTAAGAGTTATCTCTTGCGCCGCAGTTAAATGTACGAGATTACGGCGCTAGAGATTGTTCTTCAGAAATATATTAATCGAGGAAAATTTTCACTCAGAAAGTTGGCAAAACTTTTGTCTAGGTTTGGTGTTTTTTTTTTTTTTTTTATTCTTACAAATTGGCTTCGAGAAACCTACAATTCTAAACTGACGCTTTCAGCACTGAATTTATGTACCACGCACTCTAAAGTTACATAGTAAAAATTTATCTGCGGGAATCTTGCACGCTAGTTAATCACTTGGCTAGTTACAGCGATGCGGCATTTGATACGTTCTTCAAGGTCACCCATACAACTCAAGCGCTTCAGAGCCTCTAACCCTCTAACGCGCAGGTAGGCGGCGCCCTTAAATCTGAAATATTATTTAAATATTTATTTTGATAGTTGTCGTTTTTCATTTCATACCATAAACTCCGTGCAGAAAAATCCATAAGTTTTGTGGTTCTTACTATAATACAGTTTATCAGTAAGTTTGGCCTTTTTTTTTTCTGCCGTCGTGAGTTCTATACCGAAGCAAATTTAAATGTCCTCATTTTTGTTTGTTTTAAAGGCCTCGCTTATTAGTTTTGCAGTGGTTTCGAAAGTTTTTTTTAACGCAAATTAAGACATATACCAAACATTCATTCTAACACTTTTATCACGTATATATCATCGTTTGTATTTGAATTTTTCTGTTCCAATACACCAAACGTATTTTTAGATTTTTGCTACTGACATATCACATATTTTGTTGTCAAAATAAGCCAAAATGTAGCAAAATCAATTTTTTGCTAGCAAATGTTACATTATTTAAAAAACACTCTGTCAAAATTGTATATCGTATGTGACTGTACATAGTTCAATTTTTTTTTTTTTTTTTTTTTTTTTTTTAACTTTTGGTTAAAAAATATTTGAGTTATTTGCAAATGTTTGAAATAAATGAAATACCATGGCCTTAAGATAGTTTACACTTTCATAGAATGATATACAAAGCAACGAACGGTAGAAAAAAGTATTGCCAACAGATATTTTGTCATAAATGTTATACTATTTAAAATTGTTGGTAAAGTACGAACTTACACACACACATACATACGCACGCGGATTTAAGGTAGAATGTGAAGACCGCTTACTTTAATGAAGTATCCAAGTTTTTCTTTAATTACTATTATTTAAAAAAAAATCAATCGTTTCACTGTTTTGGGGAGATTTTAACAGAGCCCATACATTTGAAAATATATGAATTTTAAATAAAATTGATTTTGTATTTACGTGTTAACAATATATTAGGACTATGATGTTAGGATTACTATGAAACGACCTATATTTTCGAGCCATTTCCAACCGTCGCTTACGAAACTCGCTATCTTGCAACGTGAGTGCCGGTTAGAACACACTATGCTGTGAAGTGAAGGCCTATAGTAAAATACGATTATAAGAAAAGTTTTTCTTTTCTCGCGTACACAGATCATTCATCCATCCCACCCCACTCCCACACCTTCCTTCTCCCTTTCCATGTCGGTTCGATTACAGGTTGGATCGCATCCCCGATGGCATGTGAGAAACTTGTCGACACTCCTCCATAACAGGCCCCAATCCCGGTTGAGAAAGGTAGAGGGGGCAGAAGTAACACCCCGCAAAAAAAACTGGGTGACAATACCATTGACGTAGCCAGGATTTTTGCAAGGGGGTGGAATTTAACCGAGAATAATATAATAACTTAAACACCGTCCTCACCTTCAAAGCGGGGAGGTCCGGGGAGATTCCAAGGTGAAAAATTGTGCTATTTTAGCAGTTTTCGTATTGAAGCATTGAATATTCTACTAGTACAAATATTTGTATTTTTTTTATTAATTTTCTTTAGATCTAGTTACGAGTGGCAAGTGGAGGAGGTTATTAAACCTACCCCCTCTCAACTGGCTACGCCCCTGGACAGTATTTAGTAGGGTTACGGTGAAGACCTCAACGACAACGAAGGCAGAGATCATCGGTACAGTGGAGCTTGTGGAAGAGACAACCCAGGCTGCAGCCTTGTAGGAAGTATGATGTGTTATCAAAGACCAGAGGAAGAAAACCTCAGACAAATACCTGATCCTCCAGGTCAGAGGTTGGGACGGTGGGTCTGCCTCCTGAAAGTAAAATCTAAAGAGGTCCATACAATTAAAATCATAAACATTTTAGTTTTAACAAGTAGAACTAAGACTTTTTTTCATTACATTTGTGTAAACAAAAGCATTCACAATTGAACAATTACTGCTTACTGCCTAAGTTCGTCAACGAAAATCGTTAAGTTTATCCAATCACGGCCCAGGTCGGATTTCCCGGATGCCAATCGTAATTTACCCAATAATTGCCATATTGCTTCCATCTACAAAATACACCCACGACGGGATCTTTTTTAAGAAAGTAAATTTAATTAGCCATGTAATTCAAGTTTTAACTGTAAATACCAGCGGAGCATCGTTTACATGCTCTAAATTATTATTGTCTCAATGTTTTAACCATAACTTCGATATTATCAATACAGTCAAATATGTAGTATTCAAAGTCTTTTAATACTGGCAGAACTTAGACAGTAACCTCGCTAATGTGTACGCTCAACTCTTGCGACTACACGTCATACTTCTTAAATTTACTTCTTACTGCTAAAGATTTTAGTTGTGCAAATCCCTTAAGCCTCGGATATGGGCCAACCTATGAAAAGTTCAATATAAGGTCAGAGAAGCTTGAACATGAAGTTGAGATGAATGACCGAATAAGCTAATATTAACTCGAAAAAAGAAAGTAGCCAAAATTACCAGTGACCAATAGGTTTTCTCCATGTGCTCCTGATTCCCCCATTATTGTACTACTCTGTTGCTCTAATCCCAGCTCTTATCATTCTCACGAACTTTCGAGACCTCATTCATAGCGTTGATACATTTTTCACTCCAAAATTTTGGCAAACAGTTCGACTTGGCAGATGGGTCGCAGTTGGCGCAGTGGCTGGAAAACTCACCTCTCACCAAGGCAATCCGGGTTCGATTCCCGGCGTGGTCTGTCCCCGGATTTTCGTATGTGGAAATGTGCTGAACGATGCAACTGGTCGGCGGATTTTCTCTAGGATCTCCCGTTTCCCCGCCCCTTCATTCCGGCGATGATCGCATGATGTCACTCCTCACCAGCGCTGAAGACCTCGATGTTAAGTGCTGACCAGAATCTCTTCACTTCAACTCAGCAGAAATCAGCACTGCATATATGTAAGGCAATGCCACCTCGAAACTAACGCCACAGGTGTGGTGATTTATAAATGACACTATGAACTCAGCTGATTTTTTTTATATTGTCATAATATAAATATGTATTTCTTTGTAAGCGAAAGTTATGTTAGCAAGGTCACTTGTGAAGCTTGTGAATGACCGCCGTCAATTACCGAGTCCCGTATGAGTTGTTAATTGGTTCTGTGAGACGGAACGGCATTGTACTGCGTCAAGAACGTTCCCAGCTACTTTCACTTATTTTACGTCACCTCATGAATGTGAACGCTAGTGGCGAAGGAGCATTCAATTATAATTCTTACTGTTTTGTGTGGCGGTGATTCGGTACTTTTGTCCAGTCCCACATTAGAACAGCGGATCCTCCAATTAGGATCTACCGTCATGAAATGAAATTTGTAGTACGCGGGCTTTTTCTCTTCGCTATACTCAGCCTAATTACGGGAGTACTGTACTGTGTACAGGATGCGGCAATATAACACCCGTTATTAACATGACAGTAAAATCCATTATATGAACCAGAAAGTTTTCATTTTAATTTGTATAACGTAGGTACATATCTAAAGTTTGGTTTTATATTGTTTTGAAATAAAATCACGTAGGTGACGCCCCCCTCCACAAATGTCAATACACTGAGTAAGCCGATTTCTGGCGTTTCTCATTACACGAACCAAGGGGCTGATTCTTGAGTTGTTGCGAGATTAATCCGAAATTCCGAATCTCACTTCCCACATTTCGAAACCATTGTCTCACTATGGCGGAATGGTATTCTTGAATAAAAATTGCGCAAGTGCGAAATGTGATAGTGAAATTGCTGGGAATTTAGAACTTTCGGTCGTCAATCAAAGGCAACTGAAACAACAACCTTTTATTTCATACGCTTAAAGTACTCTGAAAAATGTAACAAACGAGAAAGGCTGTTTTTATCTCTCCTCCATCTGCTGTTTTGTATATTATGATTGGTATTCGGTAATGGACTCGCTACAAAATAGTCAACACAACATGTTGTTTCCGAGAGGATTAAAGAACATTGTTTAATACTAACATTATGCATTTTTTAGGTTAACACGTGTTGCTTTAAATCGATAGAAAGAGAAGATTGCCTTGAATGCGTTTCCCTAACCTCTTTCAAACTGGCAAATATATGTGCAACATGCATTTTATTCGGCCTAAAAACCTTTATAAACTTCTTGTCGCTCAATCTAAACGCATATTTCGTTCCCAAAAAACACGTCAGCATGCACTACATCATTTTCCAACTATACAGATTCCCTCGTAACTAAATATTGCATCTTTGCAATTTTTTTTTAAAAGAGGCTGAACTTTAAAATATATAAAATCGTATGTTAGCAGGCAGGTATAGGTTAAGTATTACATTCACGTGTAGTGATGTAAAGTTCGTGTGTTTTACTTGACATTTGCCGGTTTAAATTAACCATCAAAATGTTAGCACCAGTTAAATGTGCGGAATTGCTGCTGTACTACAATGCTTTGTTTCGTTAGATTAAAGAGCGAGGTTATCACAATATACGGCAAAAGTGCCATGGCTGTCAGCTTCGAGTAGTTGCGGAGTTACATCTCACCACCCAAAGAGGAAGTGAGATTATTCCGAACGGAATTATTTCACTACGAAATTATTTTCACTCAAGAATCGCAAAACGAATTCCATTGCGAGATTTTTAGGAATCTCGCAATGGAATTATTTCACAACTCAGGAATCGGGCCCCAGCATAGCAGAGGGTATGTTGGCACCTTCTGCCCGGATGTTGGTCTTCAGGAGGTGTAAGGTCCGTGGGCGGTTGACATAAACGCAGGATTTCAAATAACCCCAAAGCAAAAAACCACAAGGAGCCAAATCGGGTGAGCGGACTGGCCACTCCAAATCACCGCTTATTGAGATGAGAAGCTCCAGTAAGTGTTTCCTCAAAACGGCCATCGATGTTCTTGAAGTGTGAGCCATTGCCCCGTCTTGTAGGAACCAAATGTTCTAATTAATCAAGCCGTGGGAAAAATATTCCTCCAAGATTTTCACAGGCAAACCCACGCTTCTCAATTTTCCAACCCATGATGGCGGCTGACCGCGGTGAGGAACAAAACTTTACACTTACGCCCAGGGGGGTGATACTAGATAGGGGCTAAAATTTCTCATTTTTAATGAGTCCCAGTATCAGTGCCAACCTTTAACATTTACTGCTAGATCAACTTTTTTATTCGACAATATAGTTTTATGTCGGAATTCATTACAATTCGTCGTCTCAAACAGTAAGCTGTTATCTTAAAGTTCAAAATGTAATTTTAAAAGTATTTAAATTCGCGTATTAGTTTACGAATGTTTCAGAGACACTCATGAAAAGTTAGGTTGGCCAGAGTGGGCAGCATGGCTTGGCTGAGAGGCTTACGGAACGTCGTATTTTTTAATTGTATATTGAGTAATAAGTGTGTGTTTGTGTATATTGTGTCTTCAACTACTTAGGTTAGTTACAAAGTTATAATTAAGAGTGTTTAGTTCAGTTTAAGTTATCGTTCACGCTTATTTATTTCCACGTGTACTGTTCTTTGTACTCGTTGACGAGAACTTGTAATGGCGATTGCAGTTGGCTACGAAATAATTTTCATACGTGTGCGAGATGATAGGTTATCCTAACTGGCTTTTAATGAGAACGAATTTTATTAGACAATTAGTGTTGTAAATTCTATCATCACAACTTTTTAACATTTTCCTATGTCGTTTACAAACAATACCGTGAAATAATACACCACACTTTTCCGCAGTGTTGATATAAGCCTTCCTTCCCTCAGCCGGCCGAAAATGAAATAAAATTAAGTCCAAAATAAAAAATTCCCATTCAAAAGAAAATTTTTACAGCTTGTTTTGCAATGAAGTTCATAAAATAGTACGCTAATATATGTTGACGCCACCCTTCGAAATATTAATATTTTAGTCCTTCCCTCAGCCGGCCGAAAATGCAATAAAATTAAGTCCAAAGTAAAAAATTCCCATTCAAAAGAAAATTTTAACAGCTTGTTTTGCAATGAAGTTCATAAACTAGTACGCTAATATATGTTGACGCCACCCTTCGAAATATTAATATTTTAGTAAGCAGTAAAATATATTTATCGTGCGTGGTTTGTTTTGATAAAAGGGACTAGCCACCCCCACTACTCTATAATTGACCATGAAATAAGAAAATCGCCGTAACATGGAAGTGACGTCTCCGTCTCCCTTATGTACTCTCTGCCTACGCCTCTCGAATGTGACCATTCGCGCCTCGCTAAGACATCTACAGTCTGAATGTTGCGCATTTCAAAACAGGAAGTTATGTTGCCGCACCCTGCATTAGCCTCCAGCAGGGCCGCCGAATTATTTCTGCTCATAGTATACTGGCTTCCCGGAAACAAACGCATAATGAGCTCACCGCGCGAATCTTTGGCTGAACTGGAGACAAAAGTGTTAGTAGCAAAGTGTTCTACGACGACATTTTATATGCATAATGTGGCAACGTGGCACTGTAGTTCGTCCCCTCTTGCGCTCCACAGATACCATTACTTATCTTTCTATTACTGCTATTGACCTGTATTATACGGGTACAGATTAAAATACCGAGCAGTACAAACATGATTCTAAGTTTACTTTACACAATATACATAATAATAATGCATGGACGTTTAGCGCCAAAGGAGACTTTTTTCGTCAGTGTTGCCACTTTGGGCACGTAAAATGTCGTCGTTCAACATTTTGCCACTGATATTTTCGTCTCTAATTTTAATCAGAATTAGCGTGGTGTGCTTATTATGCGTCTATTTCTGTACATCTTGTGCGCGCGCGTGTGTGTATGTATACATATATATATATATATATATATATATATATATATATATATATATATATATATATATATATATACATACACACACACACACACACCAGGAACCTTTGCGGGAGCACGTGCAACAACGCTCCAATGTTTCGTCACAGTCGGATGAGTAGTACAGGAACGCATACGTCATACACTCGCACACATACAAAATTATTTATTCACACACCGCAAGAGTAAGCTCTTTGGCTGGTTTGCAACTTGGAGTGTAAAGATAACACAATTATAGAATTCATTCGAAACAACCTGGTAGTATCAAAAGTGTTAAATATTTCCAAAATTTAAACAGTTGTGCACATAAACATTTCTTAAAAATTTCGAAACAACTGTCGTACCAAGATATATATACATATTCAGGCGATTAAAAGAAACGAAACTGTTAAAAGTATTTTATTAAAAATTGCATTCCGTGTCTAGTCCACAATATTTACGAAAACGAGACAAATTGAAGTTTAAATGCTTAAATGAGTTTAGTCTATTAATTTGAATTTCACTGAAACTATTTTGCCCCGCTCAGCGTTTCTTTTTAAGAACTTAATTTTCTGGTCTGCTTACAAAATGTTGGCAGTTCGCGCCAGTATGGTGACTCGCTAGAGAGTCGAATAAAGGTTTTTAAGATAGTCTTCATGTGGCTCGGTATTCGTGCGTTACTATTTTTATGTCTATATCGGATGCTCTGCGCATGAAATTAAAATTCCACAGCGAGTCATACGCACATGTAACTGATACTAAAATCGATAAATAATTTTCTGATTTATAAAAATTTAATGGTGAACGTTACTAACACTCCAGGTAATATAACCAGCTCAGAGGGTAGGCCTATATATAAACAAGTAATACTATTGCTAGGCAAAGAAGCTGATTTATATAATGTTAATCAATGAACAAATATCTCCTGATCGCCATAACTGTACTCTGATAAAGGTAGATCGAAAAATGGAGACATTAGTGAAACACAAGTGGAAATTATCTAGACACGCTAAAATTAAAATAGACTTTTGTATTATTTCGCACCTTGTTAACTACTATGCTTAATTTTTACATTACAAAAGACAATAAGAGCTGGTATGGCTTACTGCTAAGAGATAAGTATATATATAAATATATATATATATATATATATATATATATATATCTGCTACAGTAACTGTTGCTAAATGTTTACAAAAGGCTTGTTTATCACGCCTTGTTTTCGTTTTAAAATCATGGAAGGTCTTTTACCTGATGGTATGTAAAAAACATATTTCGTAAGAAATACAGAGCAACTGTAACATTCAATTGATGCGTTTACTGCTAATTATTCTTCTTTTAAGTGTCGAACAGTATTCAGACATTATATACTGATTATTACAAATGACTCTTTTTATGACAACCTCTGGTGACCAGAATTTTATTCGAATCCAAACTAATAATATGGTAGTTATAAGTCGTGGGAGGTCAAGGATCAATATTGGCAAATAATTAAAGGAAATCGTGCCAAAGCTGCACTCAGGGTTTTAGTTTTGAAGGGAAAGATCTAATAAATACGATTTATTTTGCAAACTGGTATAAACTATATTATGTTCGTAAACAGATGAACAACATACACACACATAGACACATATTATAGATATTTCCTTTCCGGAACTAAAAAAATATATATTTGGACAATTCGGCCTCCTCTCCCCTCGGCCTCACCATTCGCCCTCCTCCTGCACTTAGAAAAATTCTACTGTAGTCTTCGGCTGCATACCTGAAAGGGGGAGTAATACATAATTTTCTTGTATTTTGTTTTTGAACCATAACATTTATTCAAGTTGTATTATCAAAATTTTCTCTTTGACAAGTCATAATAACTAATAATGAAATATTTCATTTAATTTGTCACGCAAAATCATTGCAATTTAGTTATACGTTAACTTTCAAGAATTATTACGAGGTCAATGTAAGATGAACACGTAACACTATTACGATCCACAAAATTAATAACAAATGTCTTCTATGCCTCGACATTGCCGCATTTACCAATAACTTTTTAAAGCAGAAAATCGATAAATATCATTTAGCATCTAGCTCTCCCCTTACGAAAAGTTTTAAATCGTTCTTGAAACAAACAATTAACTGGAAGAGTATGTCTTGAAGAAGAACGTCTATCTAAAGTAGGTCATACGATATGATAATTCGGTAGCGGTTTTTCGACGTGATTTATAATATAAAATAAAAGGTAATGTAAATTTACTACCACGACTATTATTTTATTCTTTGAACTATTAATTATAAATAAACAATTAGCAGTATTAATAATTCATTGACAGACATTCAGACAAGAAATGTTAACTTGTATGAGGGCCACATGAACACTCTAGACAGTATGCTTCTATTGCGTCTGTATTTTATTTGGCCGATTTTTTTTTTTTTTTTTTTTTTTTTTTTTGAAAGGGTTAAAAAAAATCTCTCTATTTTATTACATATGCACATCCTTTCTTTTTTTTTTTTTTAGGATGTTTCATTCGATTAATTTTACTCTGGTATTTGGCGTCAAATTTTGAACTATGTGAAATCTGTACACTATGTTTATTAGCATAAATACAGTTTTACATTACTAAAAGTGGCAGAAACGTAAAAATTGTGTGCAGAAAAAAACAGGTTTTCAAAAATTATCACTTCACCATGATAACCGAGCACCTATTTTAGTCAGGGAGGGACCAACGTATTTCTAGCATTTCTGTTCATTACCGACCGACGTGAGTCATACCCAATATGTCAGTATTAGATAGGTTTGCGGTAGCTCCGTTAACAAGTGTACTGCGGATAGAAACGACGTCGGAAGCCAAAGAGCGCACCTCCATGGCTAGCATGTGCGCCTGGTACGACGGTGGGCCGGCAGCGGCGTGTTGCCGCCAGCGAGGCCGCGCACCGGGGCGTCCCCGGCAGTGCGTGTCGCGGCCGTGTGTGTCCACAGGGGTGGATGGCGGATAAGATGCGAGTGGACGCACCCCCGGTTGCCTGGGGGAAGCCGCGCCGCCGGCCCGTTAGGCCGCCGCCAGCCGCTCGTCGGCGACCGCGAGCCTCCCGTTAGAGCAGGAGAACATGAGCGTATTGGAGGTAATGCCGGTAGGATTCGCGCGCAAGTTTCAGCGCTTGTGGTGGCTCGACCTCCGTGTGATTGCTGAGCGCCTGATACTAGCTGAGACGTTGCGACACTGTCGGCGCTGCCGTGGTCGCAGCTTGCCTGCCTGCCTGCCTTGCTTGCCTGCCTGCCTGCCTCTTTCTTTGCTTGTTTTCTTTATCTGTGCCTCTCTCTCTTCTATCTAACCCATCATTAATTAATGTTTGGCACAAATCATTCTCATCAAATTACTTGGAAGTACTTACTTTCTTTCGTCCCTCCCTTATAATAGAATGAAATGACCTTAGCCACACTAAAAATTCAACATTTCTTAATTCCACAAAGTTTAATTATTATTGTGAATTAAATGTAATCTGAGTGATCTAAAGAACACTAAGCATTATTTAAACTCTACGCATTTACGAGATGCAAGTAAAGCCAAGTTTGTTTGCATCCAGAAAGTGAACCGAATTAATAGCAAACACAAGATTGACTGCAGCTAACTAACCTCTGGTGATCGAGCATTCTATACAACTCAAGCATGTCACTATTTTATAAACACCGTTAGTTTCTCAGAAGAAAGAATAATATATATATACAAATATTAAATTAAAGGCAATAATTGAAATATTGGTCAGAGTAAATAACTTGCACGCAGCATTTTAGAAATCACATAGCAACGAACCATTGCACAACGACCTAGACATTTTTTTGCGTTTGTTATTTTATATATCCTATATTCAGATAAGGAACCAAAGAGTAGGTCAGAAATTTTATCAAAATAAGAATTATTTATTACGCGAGAGGCAAACAATCGAGCAGAATCGTCGGAAAAAAGACTGTTCAGCTTTTGGAAGCGTCATGTAATAGGCTACACGAAAATGGCTTTCAGATAAACAATTTTACGTGAATAGGCTAGTGATTCGTTACGGTATCGAACACTGACTAATACTTTAGTGTGAATCTCACGACATAATCGCATTTCACTTGATATTCTTTCAGGTGAGATCTGAGAACAAGTAGGCTATAAATACAGCCCTGAAATTGTGCAAACTTGTATTAAACGCATATTCTGTAGCACAATTCACCACCGCGATAATAGCCACTTCAACACGAACGTGTTGTGGCTGCATAAGTCGTTTTGTAATTCCTAAATTAAAATACCGACACGGTAAACAACTCAACTGGCCTTGCCTCGGCTAGGAAAACGTGACTTCTCGCCAAGCGATTTGCGCCTAGTGACGTCAAGCCAATCACAGAGCGTTCTCATCCCTTTTGAAAATTTCTGAATTTCTTACATTTACGGCGACGTTTTTTTTACATGTTAGATGTTTTAAGTCTCGGCATTAAGTACATATGTTATTTAGCAATACATCTAAATGCTGGTAATGTTTTTAGTTAAATACCCGACACATACATGTTACCCATTGAAGTGAAAATCTGGAGGATTACCCGTTTGGTCGCAGCTAAAACGGCCAATAAATAAAAAACACATTCCACCCCTTCTCAGCCCTCAGAACTGAAATTAAAAATAAATAATGTCTTTACGGGTATTTACATAATCATTATTCTAAATAAAAATTCAACTCTATGTCTTGACAAGTTCGCTAGATACCGAGGATTTATATAAAATGCAATCCAAATATTTTTCACTTCCTTAGGGGTTGACTCTCTAAAAGTTCTCGAATGGAATGACAATTTTTAGTATTCCATGGGTGTCACACCATGGTCAAAATCACGATGACAGCCAACAGCAAGTTGGTTTCGAAGTAGAGTAAGCACAAGTAATTCAGGACAGCTAAAAAATCATAATTACAACCACAACTTGTATCCAACGAGTCTAATTTATTAAAAGTGTTGTCCACACCAATGTCTTTATAGAATGACTTATTTACTGTAGACTGCATGGACTCCACAGACAGATTTGTTAACTGCTCTGTCATGTGAAGAACGCATAACTGATAATTTGAATTATTGAAATCGGAAATTTTTTTTTCGTTTTATGAATTGTATATGTTTATTAAAACCTCACATTTTCTGTATGCAAAATGTTTAGTTATTTTACAGATATTTTTCCATAGCGTTTATTTATATAATTATTTATTTTTACACCCGTATCAATACAGTTGAAATGGAAAAAAAAAAATTAGCGATCATAAAAATTTGCAAATAACTTTTATTTTATTTTTGTTAATAAAATTCGCATTGTAGTTATAATTTAGCCGAAATTAGACCTCAAACATTTCATTACCAATTGAGACATTGAAGCGCGGTTTGCAGCACTAGTTAGTTTTCCTTTCACACAACAGATAGCACTGCAGTATAGTTAACTGCCACTGTTCTTGCTATTTTATTTCCTTTCAATGTGAATTCTACTAACAGAAGTAAAAAAGTGGTTTGCAAAATTTTTATGGTCCTCAATTTCTTTTCCCCCTTTTAAACTATTTCAATACATATAGTAAAAAAACATTGCGGTAAAAAAATATATAAAGCCTTGGACATAACTAAACATTAAATTAACACAAAGGGCTTACTAAAAATTTGGGCGAGGAGAACACATTAAAAAAAATCATGCAATGAAGTTGTATCCCCATTACGGCAAAACCTTTCGCCGTATCTGCATTCACACGAATACATTTTTAATATTATCAAAAATTCAATAACATTATTTTATAATTGTTCTTAAAATGTTAATATGAAGTAGATGTAATATAATAATCTGTGTTATGGTCCATTTCATTTTTTTAAGTGTAATACTTCAGAAAAATTACGAACTTCTTTAAACCTTGCAAAATAAGCAAATACAGTAAAAAATAATTATTCATAAAACAACTAAACGTATCGGGTTCGTAACAGAATAGTATAAATTAATAAGTAATATGTTACTTTTATTCGTGTTATTTCGATGAATGAGACAAGTACGGAATGGAGGCGGTTTTTAAGAATTAAAACTTCTGTGTACTCACATTAAAAAAAAGTTGTGTATTTGTAGAAAAGAGGGAACGAAAAAAAAACCTTTGATAAGTTTTCTTCCTCCTTCAATGTAGATTAGCATCAACATGAATCAGTGAATTTCCACCCGGAAGATACGGTACCCAGATCGGAATCATAATAATTTATTCCGAAGGTTCTTATAATATGAATTAATGTTTAAGGGCGTTCAAATGGCAAAAATGCATATATTTATATTTGTACGACAAAGTGTTAATTTTGTAGACAATACTTCTGAACAAATATTCCAGCTATGAATATCTTTTAGTTCTCATTGTCTTCCTACGGTGACTTTTAAAAATCAAAATTTGCAAGTTACATGGAAGATTTGAAAACGCAGAACAATTTTTTTTTCTGATTGCAGTAAATGAAGAAAAAATCTTCATCCTTTTCAAAGTTATGTTTTTAAATAAAGGAATTTCGGTTAGTGTTTTGTAATATTTCAGCATATAGTTTTATATCTAATTTTACAGTGATTCATTGTTCAGTTTGCCGGTTTGTTTTCGTTTATGTATATGTTCCTGGAACTTGAAAAATTTCGACTTTAACATGCTTCTAAAGAAAGAGCTAAAAATTTCTACAAGTGGAAACTGTACTCGCAAGTATTTTCTACAAAACTAACACAATGTCGTACTGATATAAAGTTATGCATTTTGCCACTGGAACGACCTTGAACTAAATGGCGTACGTCCGAATGAATCGTAATTAATGTGCTTCAATGCGCCTGGCTGGGAGTGCGGAACAACTCTTGTGTCGTCTATAGTGTATACTGCGCAGGTAACGGTTCACGGGTCCGCAACAGAAACGTTTCCCAGTCATGTTCTTCAAACCTCCGCGGCGCGCATGTGCTCCTGGTAGATCTGCGGCCCGGCAGCGGCGTGTTGCCGACAGCGAGGCCGCGCACCGGGTGTCCCGTCACTGCTGCGACGGGTCAGCACCCCTCTACACCCCAGGGACAATAGGGAGTCGACGTGAACGCACACCCGGTGGACGGTCGTCGTGTGGGAACGACGGCGACCGCCGCCTGCCCACAGGCCGCCGCCAGCGACTCGCCGGCGATGCGCGAGACCCCACTAGTATCAGGCGAACATGAAAGCCTAGGAGGTTGAGCAGTGCTCAAGCGCTACGACGCAGCGGCAATCTTACCAACATTTATCCTAGAAAATCTCTAAACCTCCTCGCGAAAGTCACTAGAAATTCACCAGATAGTATTTTTCGTAATATTTCATTTGGAATTATGCACATGAATTCACGTCAAGGTCATGTTTCTATGTCAGACACACGGTCGTAGAAAAAAAGGTCTGGACACTCGCCTATCTAACAATGTATTTTGCTTGACCCCCTTGTTGTTTGGCTGTAGTTCGTCAAGTTACCGAGAATGCCGTACTTTTTGGCGCTGTTTACCGTGCGGTCGGACTCAAACTCCGTCCACTTGTTTCCATTGTTACATTTATAAAGTAAATAAATATTCCTGGAGCATTTTCTTAAATTTGTGAGCGAAGGAAGTATTTCATAAATTGATAAAAAATACGTTTTGATAAATTGTTTATCTTAGCGGAAAGGAAGTGGGCGGAGTTTTGTCCGACCGCCCTAACATCAGCGCCAATAAAACACAATATTCTCGGCAACTTGGTGAACTACTGCCAAACAACAAGGGGGTCAAATATCCAGGCGAGTGTCCAGACCTGTTCTTCTACGGCCGTGGTCAGACATGATAAATTATGCGTATTACAATCGCCGTGTGGTAGTAAGGATTGGAGTTAACCTGGTCGACAATGATGTTCATTGGTAGCCAGAACGTCGCGTTGCCGTCAATATAGTACTTGGTAACAAAAACAAATACAAAAAAATATTTTTGCTGAGAACCGAGTGAGGTGGCGAAATGATAACTCGTTGGACTCGCTTTTTAGAGGGCCCGGTTTCGATACCCAGCTCCGGCCATTCTGATTTCGGTTTTCCATGTTTTTTCAACAAAGGCCATGGCTGACTCCTCTCTCAGCTCCTGTCATTGTAACAAGTTGTGTAGTCACCGTCTGTAAAGGGCTCGCTGTCAACGAGTCATGAAGCCCACTTACCTTACCTTAGTTGAGAAAAATTGTCGTTGTTCCCTTAAAGTTTTTTAGGGTAAAATTGCGGGACTGGACTGAACTTCGAATGGAGCGAATGAGAAGTGAACAAGAACCGAAAATTAGTTAACAGTAAAAGTTTGAATCCAGATTGACAGGTAAATATGTCCTTTACTGTACACTGTGTAGAGACATTTTTTTTTGCCACACATTGAACTACACAGCAAACTTCTGTCGAAAATCAACGAGGCAAAATTGTATTATACTTATATAATTTTATTTTCATTGTAAGAATATTTGATTTGCACTTCGCATTATTTTTATAATATTAAACAGTTTTATTTAACTAGAGCAGTACGATTCTAATAAAATAGGTCTACATGAAGGTCCTGTCACTCTGTCAAATTTTGTGTCCAAATATATTTTAAAATAAAGTTGGAAGACGAATATTTGACGAAATGTAGTCATCAAGTTTTTACGTCAAACAAAGTTGGCTGGTTACTATCAAATATATTTGAACACATGTCACACTGTCAAATTTTGTTGGAGCTCGTAATCTATATGTTTCGTTGTGTTTTAGAGCAAATTATAAATTTTTGTAAGTTACTGAACTAACGTACAGTTTTCTCGACGATAATTCGCTTCTATGAGACATTCAAAACAGTGACCATATATATTTGACTTAGTATTAAAAAAGATAAATATGTGCTATACATGCCTATAATTATTAAAACATTATGTATTAAAATCTCCATACTTTAAAAGAATCGCAAACATTACTATAGACAGTTCGCAATAAAATGAGAACTCAAAAAATACCTGGTAAAATTCTACTTTCAGCTAATTCGTATATTTCCGCGCGTAGTGGCTAACGACTGGAAATTTCTAACCTCTCTGAACACGCCACTTGATGTTTACGCATGAAAGGTAAACTGTGAAGTCAGCAGGAATCCGTACAGTTTGATATAAAAAAAAAAGTTTATTACCTATATAAAACCAAATTATGTCGATTTCGGTTGCTTTTGTTTCATCATTTATGTATTTAAATAGGAAAATGCCTGGAACTGTACAGTATTATTTCGCTACCAACCATACACGGAATAAGGTAACTAGAGGTAAAGGGTAATGATCCCTACCACCTTATAAATATCTGTTTCTTCTCGATAACTTCTGTTCCAATCGATGTATCAAAAATTTTGTCACGACAAGGTATAGATACAAACTCAATCGATTTTCTGTAATTGCTGGAACCATAATATATTCATTATTTTGCAACGGAAACACTGAAAATGAAAAATTGCTTTATTTACGGGAGCGACTACAGAGGTTGCATCATTAACAGAAACAATGCCATATGGATTCCAAAAAGTGAATGAAATAATAAGCAATGCTTTGTCAGCGTGAAAAAGTAAAACAATGTGTCTATTCCCTGATGTATAAGAAAAACCGTAAAACCGATCTAACACGGATCAATCCCCCTTAAGGGTGTCCACGTGGCAAAAATTCATAATTTTACGTTTGTTCGTTTTATAGACGTTTCTTGTGACTACTTTTTCCATTCGTAAATATTTTTTTTTAGCACTAACAATTTTTCCATAGCAACATGCCAAAGTCAGAATTCGCAAGTTACGGTAACATTGTAATAACAAAAACCAAGTGTCTTACTTGAATGAAATAATTTACACTAAAATTAGATATTAAGGAAAATATGTTAAAATATTTTTAAACACAACAGTCATTTCATATTTTTTTTAATTGCCATAAATTAAGTAAATTGGCATAATTTTCAGATTTTTTAAGTACAGAAAATTATCATTGTGTTTTTAAATATTTTAGCATATTTTTCATAATATCTAATGTTAGTGTAAATTATTACATTCGAGTATGACATTTGGCTTTTGTTATTACCAGGTCCCGTAACTTGCAAATTTTGACTTTGTCACGTCACTATGGGAAAACTATGGAGTTAAAAAAGATTTTACAAGTAAAAAATGTAGTCATAAGTAACGTCTATGAAACGATTACGATGTCGTGCAAATATAAAATTATTCATTTTTGCCTCTTAAACACCCTTAATGTTGAATTGTATGCAGTAACGGCTGAGGTAATATGTTTCCAAAGGTTAAAATGTAGTGCTCACTTTATCCCGAACGACTTATATGCAAATATTACTATAGGCGGTTCAGGATAAAGTGAGCACTAAAAAAAAGCCCTGCTAAAAGTTCTATTTTCAGCCAATTCGTCTCTATCCGCCCGTAACGGCTAACGTCGGGAAATGTCTAACCTCTCTGGACACGTCACTTGATGTTTACGCGTATAAGATAAATTATGCAGTCGGTAGGTACCTACATAGTTTGATTAAAAAATGCTTATTAATCATATACAATGCAATTATGTTGATTTCAGTTGGTTTTGTTTCAGTATTGTTGTATTTAAATAGGAAAATGGACGTAACTATATTGCACAATTTCGCTGCCAACCATGCAAGCAGTAAGGGGACTATACTTAATGTTGAATTATATGCAGTAACGGCTAGTGATATTTTTCGAAGTTTAAATTTTTAGTGCTCACTTTATCCCGAACGACCTATAGAGGACCTGAAGTTGGTTTCCACAGGTGTGGACGATCTTAGAATGCTTCCTAACCAGACGTCACTCACGCGTGTTGTGCAGCCTTTGAATGATCGTTTACAGGCCGAAGCTCTGCATAATGATCGGTGGTCTGGTTAAACGGCCCCCTTAATTAATCTGATAATGTTATTGAATGTATAGTTTATATTACTTTATATTTTGTGATTGTATATTTTTCCCGTACGATATAGATATAGCGTAAAATATGGATATAATTTTGAAATGAATGTTTCTAAGTTACGTGAAATTAATCGAACGAATCCTAAACTAAGTTTATTTTTGTTAGGATTAACTTTGGGAGGCATCACGTTAAAATGTTTCCACAAATTTAAATTACACAGTGCGCCTAAATATTGTGTAAACACATTTAATTCGTTTATTTATTATAAAGCATGCTTGCTTTGCAATGACTGCTTAGGGGCCTACAATATTGTAATTGAAACAACCAATCACTAAATTCTTTATACCAAATACATAAATACGAAAATAGGTTTGTTTTCTACTGAATCTGTGATTTAATTTAATCTGGTCACAAAGTCACATTTATTAAAAAAAAGGGGGGGGGAGGGAAAGACGAGCGTTAAAGGATAAATAAAACTACGTAGAGGTAAACTCATATTTTTAAAAATGCAATCGCGGGACTACAAATGAGAGATATACGGTACCTACAATTCAAAGTTCTTTTCATTAAAATTGTGCATTACACTACAGCAAGATACCATTTAAGAATAGAACTAATTTTATGTCCTCTCATAAAATATTTAGTAATGCATGTACGTGTATTTGTAGTAAGTATGGTTTTTTTTCAGGTCATAGGAGGTTTCCTTAATATGATTATAATATCTTTCCCGGGAGCATTAGCTTGATGGGAGTTTAAATATCATGACGGTTGTACTATAAATTTTCGTGGATCAGAAACTGTGGGAGATTGTCCTGATCTCAGAGACGAGAAAGGGTGAGTTACAGATCATACAATGACTTGTTTCTTGTTGCATATGTTATAAACACAAAAAACAGAATAATTATGTGGTTCTCGAAAAAAAAATTGTATGAAAACCATTAACTAGGCACGGAATGTAATTTGAATTTGAATATTTTCCAGTAGTCATCGCTAGAGGTTGAACACCGACGTGGGTGGTAGAATGCCACGATAGTCCGACAACACATCTTTGTCACCAACAAAAATTTCTCAACAACGAACCAGAAGTACGGTCACCCCCGGCCTAGCCGCTACCTGACTGGTTGGTGAGAAGTTCCCTCGATGTCGGGGATGCGTTTTCGGAATGTCACGGCATTATAAACCCACCTTTAGACTCCGTTCTTGGTTTCTAAACATTAAAATAAAATGTTAGCGCAAATACATGCTAGATTACCCGCTTGTACCTACCTTAAGGACGTCCTCATGGAAAAAAATAATAATTTTATATTTGTACGACATCGTGTTCGTTTAATAGAATGATAGAATGAATTCATTTTCCACTTGCAAAAATTATTTAGCTCTCATAGTTTTCTCATAGCAGCATGTGAAAGTAAGAATTTGCTAGTTATGGGAACATGGTAATAACAAAAATCAAATCCTTTGTACGTTAAAAAAAAATCTGAAAATGATGGCAAGTGACTTCATTTACGGAAATTAAAAAAAAAAAAATTTGTGTGTTTTTAAATATTTTAGCATATGGCCTGTAATATTTAATTTCGGTGTAAATTATTTCATACGAGTAAGTCACTTGGTTTATGTTATTGCTATGTTCCCGTAACCTGCAAATTCTGATGTTTACGTGCCGCTATGGCAAAACTATAAAAGATAAAAAAATTCTACAACTGGAAAATTTAGTCACAAGTAACGTCAATAAAACTAATACTATTCGGTACAAATATAAAATAATGAATTTTTGCCCAGTGAACAACCTTAATATCTGAAAATGCATGCGATTCCCGTAGAGGGAGAGGAAGAATATACATGGGTGAAAACGCGGCTGCAGTGGAAAGTCAGGTCATGTCTTTCACCTCCGAGATGCTGAGGAAGGTCGGCCTGTGGCCCAGTGGAAGGACATCAAAGTTCACCCAGGCGCTTGGCCTGCTCGTGACGATGGACGTCTACTGGGCTGCAATCCTGATGACGTCGGTGTACTTCGAGGAGAAGCCGCGTGCAAGCTCGCTGATAGAGAATACCGGCCACATCCTGACTATCGTGCCCTGCTGTGTTGCCGTGATTCGCCTGCAGCTGTGCCGTCCTGCCTTCCAGGCTGTCATCGCGAGCATGAGGTCAGGACACATGGGAGGGTGAGGTGCATTGTAACGATACGCTAAGACTTTGGATGCAGGGGTTGGGGAGGACAGTGGCCTTCCCCCGGGAAATGTTAATTTTAGATTCGAAATGATGCTATTTTCAACAGTTTTGACCATTAACAATGAATACACAGTTGGCCAAAATTTTAATATTTTTAAGATATGTAGGATGTTCCTGATGAACTTTTAAAGCTCTTCATCACGTTGTAGGGGATGCGAAGACGAGTAAAATGATATGTACGTGTAGGGTCGCAGAGGCTGGGAAGTGCCTGTAAATTGACCAACAAAAATTGTGGTCTTCGAGGTTCGCAATCTGCGTAGAAATAGCAAACGATCGCAGTAGCAAGTCAAATAACGCGTGAAGTGGGCCGTGCTAACAGTGCGGCGAGCAGCGGATGTGTATCGACTGCATCGCTCCTAGATTATTTCCGGTCGGGGTCTCTCCCAGGATCTCACATGTTGGACTCATATGGGATCATACCGAATACGCACAGGATATCACAGGAAATTGCAGCCCTCTCTGTCCTTTTATTTCTATTCACCTGAGTCACCCTTATTCGCAGTAGTTGCTATTTTAACTATATTTTAATGCAATTTGGGAACCTCAAAACCATACATTGTGGGTCAATTTACGGTTACTTCCAGCATCTGCGACCCTAAGTGTACTGTGTCATTTTACTCGTCTTACAACGTGACGAAGAGCTTTAAACGTTACTCAGGGACATCCTGTATAGTTGAACTTTTGGTTTCATGGCCTAGGCGCCCTGTTTCCCACCGTCCGTGTTTCTGCGCCGCAGATTTTTGGTAGTTTGAGCGGCGGCAATGTAAAGTTGTGCCGGTACACCTCTAGGTATTAAAAATCCTCGTGGTTTTTGACGTAAATATGGTGTGAAAAATGTAATTTAACCCGATTTTGTTGTATTTCTCTTCTGTGAATGATACATAGCTGTTCTGTGGTGTTACCATCCTGACTTCCTGTAAAACAGGGTCTTGGCAATATTTTTCATAGACACTCTTCTCAGAAGAGAAATGTCAAAATCAGACAATCTTATACTTTGCTCTACTCCCCCCCCCCTCCTTTTTTTTTTTTTTTTAGGTCATGTAGCTATGTGATGAGCTACGACCTTTAGTTTGTAACTGTGTTTATGTTAGGTTAAAGTAGTTTGTCGCAGATCACTTGGTGGACACCCCCATAGTTGTTAGTGTACTTCTTGAGTTTAGTTTTAGTAGAAGCCTGCGACAGAAGGGTATTTGTTTTATGTAGGCAGGGGGGATAAGATGTTTGTAGTTTGTGTTGTGTGTTGTCATAATCGGTCGTGGTCTGTTAAGTTGACGACAGCTCTGGAAATTGAAGAACAATGCTATGTTAGTTATTGGTTGTTTCCTAGTACCACGCTGCCAAAGTATTTAGTTAGATAGAAAGATAATGTAGAGAGTGAGAGAGTATTTATGTATTCTGGAGGCGTGGTGGTGATTTGATCGTGTCTCTCCAGGGTAGTGTCCCAACCACCAGGCTTTACCTGTATTATTTGCTAAATGAAAGGTTTTTAAGATAGCCCTCAGCATTTTTCCATACGTTACATTTGGAAATAATATGATTTGCACGAAACTTTTAAGTATCTATAATCAATTAATTATTTAGTTGGTTGGACAAGGATCCTGAACCTATCGCATTGGATAGTTTGGCAAACAAGAGTCGCCATTAATGGACGCCCAAAACTGTGGCATCAACTTTATTTTTGTAGGCACGGTCAAGTCCGAATCTCGAGCACGAGGTCGGCCACGTCGTCGCAGGAGCAGTTGGTGCGGTCGGCCCTCGTCGAAGAAAGGAGGATCGTCCGTGGATACACCTTCGTCGTGTGTAGCACTGGCCTCGCATACCTCGCCCGCCCGCTGGTCGACATAGCCCAGGGGCGCAGCGAGGTCGCCCTGCCTATCAAGATGTGGCAATTGACACCCAGGTAAGCTTAGTTACACTACAGGTTAAGAGTGTCCAAGTGGGGAAAAATCATAATTTCATATTTGTATGAAATATGAAACAGTATTAGTTTTGCAGACGTTACTTGGGAGGATATTTTCCATGGAGGTAGGAACAGTCAGGAGATGGCTTGCTCTGACGTACTTGAAGCCGGAATTTTGGGTGTTCCGTCATGGCGCTGAGGCCTTTTTGAGATTATGAACACTTGTGTTGATGCGCCTCTAATCAATAAAAACATCTCAGAGTAGTGCAAATTAGCGACGTAAGGAACAAAATTGATAAACAATAAAATTGCTTTAACCAGGTACATCATTACGAACTTTTTCGAATTGCGATTGGCTAAGGAACGGGCGGTTGCCATAATGGGACACCCAAACCCAAAACGGCGGCTTCATTTAGCTCCCATACGTTGCCCTCTTACAAAAATAATTAGCTCTGCCTGTTTCCTAAAATTGCATTTCGAAGTAAAAAATTTGCATGTTTATAGTTCATATCCCCACCCGCCCCGAAAACCAATCAACATAACGAGACGAAAACATTCACAGTGAAAGTACGTATCACAGGCTAGGGCTTTAATACTTTTGTACTAAAAAAATTCCTAAAAATAGCAAATAAACTTCAAAATTTCAGAAATTTTTAAAAATAAGAAACATTGTTTGAATGTATTTTAATATACTTAAAGCCCTAGCCAGTGACATGTACTTTCACTATGAATTATTTCGTTTTGTTACGTTGATTGGTTTTCGGGGGGTGTATGAACTAAACATATTTGAAATTTTGACTTTTAAATGCCGTTATGGGAAGACTGGTTGAGGTAAATTTTTTTTGTAAGAGGATAATGTACTCCGAAATAACGTCTACAAAACAAACACTGTTTCATATTTCATACAAAAATAAAATTAAGATTTTTCCCCACTTAAACACCCTTAAGGTGGCCTTCGTGATGAACATATTTTGCGCGTTTGAGTCCTGGAAGTGCGGAAGCGGTAAGGACGAGACGGTACGCGCATCGTACCTCGCCTTAACCTCTAGGTGCGAGCCACTGAACTGGAGTGCTGTCTTCTCGCCGGCAACTCCCCTCTATGAGACATATTCAGCTGCCATTCTACAATTTTATGAAGTATTGTTAAGGATAAAGGTTTATCGTACGCGCCTATATATTTTAAAAGTCTGCGGTAAGGTACATATATCTTAAAAGAAAAAATAAGTCCGTAAAAACACGCATTATTCCCATTTTCGGACGCGTGATAAACCGCTTTAATTAGTAGCCGTGAACTTACAATGGGTAATATTTACGTTTAACATTCATTTAATGGTTTTCCTAAACTGATCTAATGTTCGATAAAATAATTTGATTTGCACGAAAATTTTAGCGCCAACGACACTTGATAAGTTTCATATTCTCATTGGCCTGCATGGAAAACATGGCGTAAGATACTCCGAGATGGCAATTTGTAACGCTATGGCAAGTAAATTATTACCCTACGTAAGGTACGCAAAGTATCAAGACTAGTACACAGGGCATCTTTCTTGTACATGAAAGTGAGCTAGTATCCTATCAGATTAATTGTTTACTTCACACGGCCAACTTTCTTGTACAAAAAGACGAACATCATTAAATCTTTGGATGCCGATTTAGGGATTATTTGCAGAATATTTATTGCGCCTGACCAGAAAACAAATTATAAAATGTAAACGTGAAATTATTGTCGCTAGTTGTTAACATCCTGGTCTAAGTGACAATATGCACGATGAGCCAACAATACTCTAATAGCTTTTTTTTTTTTTTTTGTTTAAGCTTAGGCATTATCTAGTTCAAAATATCGCATTTGAAGAACATTCGGGCGTGGATAAATTGTTTGTTTACGTTCCACTTGTACAATAAAGATAAAAAATAGAACCATCCCTATCCCGCACTAGCTAGTATATTATGCTCGGTGGTTGTCCACACGACACAAGTCTGCTACAAGTCGAGGTGAACAAGAGTGTTCACTTTCATGTACAAGAAAGATGCCATTGTGTACTAGCCTTTAGTTGGGAACGCCAACATTTGTACCACAGGTGTTCACTTTATTTGGGTATTTTATTTGCGCCATGTCAATTGTGAACATGTAATTAAGTAGCTCACAGTTATTATTTTAGCAAGGGACAATTTCTGCCACAATTTCCAAACTGAAAAAAAAAAATATATATATATATATGGCCACTACAATAAAATATTATTTTATTTATGTACTTCGCAAGACAATTTTTGCTGCTCCCAGTAAAGTTTGCAATGACAACAAAACTGTTGTATTACTACAAAAAATCTGGTGTAGTGTATACTGACAAAATAGTTTGTGGCCACCAGAAAACCGATTTTTCTCTGCGCTGGTGTTGGGTAATACATTTAAATCAGGTGTAATTTCCAGTTACAGGACTTTTGTTTTTATTAAAGTATTTTATTTAATGTAATTCTAAAACTAATGTTACTTTGTTTAGTGAAAAAATGTTATTCAAGTGATATTTCTCTTTATCTAGCCTAACAATAATTTTTGTATTACAACTTTAACCGACTCCATCACAACGAATATTTTTTCTTGCCAAACTCGTTAGTAAAAATTTTAATTATCATCCTAACATGGTAATATAATTACCATGGGCGAGAGCAGTTTTGGAACAGTACAAAAAATGATTTTTCGTAAGTATGGTAGCCGTGAATAAAGAAATTTACTTGCGATAAATTCCAGATAATAAATATTTACGTGAAATACAATTAATATTTACTCACATTTGTCAACCTGTGAAAGATAAAAGTAGAATAAAAGTGTCTAAACGTTACCCCATGTGTCCTAAGTAACCCCCTGCTTACGGCTTACGGTAAATTTAAACCAGGGCAGGTCTGGCTGACTTTGCTGTCGAGTACTCCCTCCAACTGGCAGCCCTGGCCATCTTCCTAGTCGCCATGTCGGCCATCGACTCCTTCATCTTCGTTCTGGTCAAGTACTCCGCCTTGCACCTGCGGCTGTTGTGCACTTCGGTGTCGAGTCTTGGCCAAGAAGGCCGACGACCAGACAACCTCGCTCTTGAAGAATACGTGAAGCGTCACCAGGAAGTACTTGCGTGAGTAACTTCATTATTTATTTGTGTGAATTAATTTTGCAGCACGCTCTAAAAACTCCTTGTCGCGTAACAAATGTTGTTACGGCAAAGAAAAGGCTTGTTAAAATGAACCACAACAAATTAGCTTTGCTTCAAAGAATATTTTTATTATTTTGTGACTATAGCAAAAAGCTGTAAGACATTTAAAATAGTTCAGCAGTAATATGTAATGTTAAGATATCTGAAGATATTTTAAGACAAGTTTAATAATATTTTTTTATTTGCTACATAGAAAATGTTTGTTATCACAGAAAACTAATTTAATGTTTGCTATGCTGATTCAACAAGATTTTCTTTAACGCAAGCTAAATAGTCTCAAAGAAATGTTAATGTTTTCTATGAAGAAAGCGTGTTTTAGTCTAACCTTGTTTGCAAAGACTTATCAATAAAGTCGAAAGATACTCGATCAAAGTAGTGCAGTATTTTTAACACAAGCTGCATGAACCCTAAAACAATCCGTTGTTCGACGAAATTTGCTATAACAAAGCGCCTTAGTTGAAGTGCCACGAATATTATTTGAACTACCGACACGTAACGTAAAAAAATTAACACTGGGTTATCTGAGGCCATAGGATACGTGGAAATTCTTACTCCAGCAAATATATTTGAAATATCTACGTATAAAAGAGAACCCTGACTGACTGACTGACTGAATGACTGAATGAATGACTGACTGACATCAAACTGCAGCCCAAACCACTGGACCTAGAATCGTGAAATTTTTTGTGTGCTTTCCCTTCAGGTCGTAGGCGAGCACTAAAAAGGGATTTTCCGAAATTCGACCTCTACCGGGGTCGAAAAAGGGTGAAGTGTATTTCCGAAAAAAGCCGATACAGCTCTAACCTGACGGCCAATCATCAAAATTTTACTTTAATGGGACACACATAAATATCCATGTTAGACAGTTTCAGAATTATTCGAAATTCAACATTTAAGGGGGCGAAAAGACCTTAAATATGTTTCCGATTAACTACCGATAACTATAGAATCCTTCAGGATAGAGAGTTGGTTTTCACGTCAAAATGTTGTTTACGTAAATATCCAAAAAGTGGTTTTAGGATTCCTTGAAATTCGACCCCCATGCACAAAACAAGAAGAAAATATTTTTTTTAATGAATCGTTTGTATCACTTGGACACGATTGGCTATCGTCGTGATTTTTACTTCACAATTGGTTACGTATACAAATTACTATGAGAGGACTTCAAGACGTTTCGAAATTCCGTAACTAAGGGGGTGAAATACGTGAAATGTGTTTATGATTATTCCTCCACATCTATCGAACGAATCGAGAAATCGAAGTGCTCTTGGATTCAGATTGATTATTATATAAATATCCAAAATACAATTTAAATGTATTTCTCGAATTCGGCCCTACAGAGGTAAAAAAAAAAAGGGGGTAAAATGTGTTTTCGATTCACAATCGATGTAATCGACCACATTGAGATTTATATATCGACGTGAATTTTGTTTAAGATTGACGCTTACTCAAATACCTGAAAAGTAATTTCACGAATTTTCGAAATTCCCCACCTAAGGAAGTGAAAAGTGATGAAAAGTGGTGAAATGTGTTTTCAATTAATCGTCGATATATCTAGAACCCAGCGAGCTATTGTCGCGTTTTTTACGTTCAAGAGACACCAGTAAAATAGTTACAAATGTGATTCAAATGTTTTTGGAAATTCAGTTTCTTAGAAGATGAAAAGACTTGGAATGTGTTTTAAACCAATCTTCGATATATCGAACCCATTTAGATATTTAGATTTATTTTTGCTTCAGGATGATGATCAGGTAATTGGCCGCAGATAGGTTTTAAGGTTTTCCAAAATTCGAACTCTCAGTACTGTACAGGGGTTATATGTGCTTTTTAATGAATGATCGATTTTGCTTTGACTGAACGGTGCTATCGTCGTGATTTTCACTTCACTAGGATGCTTGAACAAATATTTAAGGTGTGAAACTAAGATGTTTCGAAATTCGACAACTAAAGTGGTGAAAAGGCGTAAAATTTGTTTTTTGTCAGCCGATGATACTTATATAACCAGTAGAGATATTGAGGTGGTGTTCGCGTCAGATTGATTCATACGTAAGTACCTAAAAAGTTATTTGTACTTTATAATACAACTTAATAAATAAGAAAACTTAATTTTGAACTTTTAAGGCAGACGATCCGAAAAGCAAGTACGACCAGCGAGGGATAATAATTCCATTCTACAGTTCTATCGAGACGTGGTGTTGTGCAGCCCTTGAGTCCAGGAAATTAATATTTTATTTTTTAATTAGTTTTCATGAATAATTTCGACGTTATGTGGCGCAGTTGTTTGTAGCTCCGATATATTATTCGGAGGTTCTGAGCTCAAATTCCTTTAAAGGCTGTGCAAATGTGAAAGTCTGACACTTTAAAACTACAAGGAAGTTGAAATTAGTGCAATTTGGATGAATGGATTAAGTTACTTGGACATACTCCACTTCACACTCTTTAAATTTTCTTTGACAGTCATCTATTTCGCAGTGGAGTATGTCCAAGTAACTAAATTCAGTCATGCATTCCCATTGCACAGTTCATTCAAAGATCATCATTTGGAAGCAGTTAAAAGTGGTGAAAATGGATTATGCAATCCATTATCTACTGAAGTTCCTCGACAGCGCACATATACCAATTTTGTAGGACGTCTTCGTTGCAAAATTATTTTGTAGTAACCAACAAAATAATTTTGTGGTCGCTTCAATACTTTAGTGGTGACAACAGAATGTTTTTTGTGGTTACCACAAAATAAATTTTGCGGGTTGAATACCCACAAAATATTTTGTAGCAGCCACAAAATATTTATTTCCATGTAACCTCAATTTTCGGACATCACATACGTTTATATTTCAGCGAAACGTTATCCCGCCAAAATTCCCTACTGCCGCTTAACTTCAAGTGAAGGTTTTTAAAAACCAGTGTGTTATTGAGGACAGCATCACCAGTGATTGTGCTC
>PNEQ01071516.1:0-11253 GCA_003012365.1 Medauroidea extradentata
TCATTAAAGATGGTGGCCGGAAACAAGATGGCGGGCGGAAACACGATGGCGGCCGGAAACAAGATGGCGTCGGGGTGTCGGGTTACAGGGGGTCAAAGGTCAAGGTCAAGGTCATGGGGTCAAAGGTCATGGGGTCAAAGGTCAAGATGACCCACACACCCACAGCCCCCAGCCCCTGTGCCCGGACCGGCATTTTCCTCCTACTTATGTACATTTCTTAGCTTTTAAATATTAACATCTAGGACGGAATAAAATATAGTTCTTATATTAGTGGTTAACGTCAGTTGGTTGGGCCATACTAAAGTGCTCAGTTTATCCTGGCTGGACTGTACCTGAGATTATGTGGAGCAAAATAAATGTTAATCTGAGATTATGATCGTTTACTACATCGTTGCGAATTTGTTTTTATTTGTCAGTCTTTCAGCATGGTATATGAGATATGCATTGTTACTATTATTATTGTTAGTATTATTTCAAATGCACCAAACTGCTGATTAATTACCCTTATTTGAACTTTTCTTTGATAAACGTACACAAGAAAAACTGTTTTGTGGTGGGCAGCAAAAGTTTTATGTGGTCAGCAAAAAAATTGGTACAGCCCATAATGACAAAATATTTTGTGTAGCTGTTTGACTAACTTAAACTTGCTTACGATATATAATTTATTAAAATAGCTTACATAAATTTTGTTAAATACATCTCAAAATATTTTGTAGTGTTTCGTAGGCTTAGTTTAGTGTTAGATGGTAATCGAAGTATTTCTGATGGTCTGTTCAATATACAATGGTATTGTTGATACTATTAGTGACTTATTCGTTTAGGAACTGTTTCAGGGCCGTCTCTTAAATTTTAATTTTCGGGTTATTAATCATAAACTACAAAATCTCTCCATTAAAATTATTATGTGTATTTGTTCATGGCTTATAGATGTATTTTTACTACACAATATAAACAAAACCGAGGCAAATTACTTTTTCGATAAGATAAATTCAAACAATATTGTAATCGTGCTGGACGGTATCGTTGGTCGGCGGGTTTTCTCGAGGATCTCCAGTTTCCCACGCCCCTTAATTCCGGCTCTGCTCCATATTCACATGACGTCACCGCTCACAAGCGATAAAGACCTCAATGTTGAGCGCTGACCAAAATCTCTTCATTTCACTTTTATATTTTGACTTGACTGCAATGTCCCTGTGACTGGTCTGACAAAATTAAATGTGCTTAGTAGCTATTGCAAGTATCTTAACATGATTCACCAGTTAGTGTGACTTCCGCGAACCAGTTCTGGTCTACAGAGTAAAGGGAATCTATTTTTTAAGTGGACAGAATAAATAAATTTGATAAGATAAAGGGAATCTGAACTGTTTATGGTCCTAGGAGCAGACATTAAACAGATAATGGATCAGTTCCGTGACTGATTTTTAGTAGAACTTGACGAAGAAGTATGAAAGGCAACAAATAATACAGAATGTCCACAAATTATCACCACAACTTCAATCGTATGTATAAAAATACATCTACAGGTGATAGAAGAATGCGGATTGTTGAATGTGGAATAACACGTCCCATAGTATTTATACAACATTAGGAGGATAATAGACGTGCACATTCTGTTGCCCGAAAAACACTTAAAATTATATGCCAGATCCTGACATGTCTGCTCTAGCATTTCCTCAGACAATTTCAATGGCTACTGAAATAATTTGCTTCATTTCATCCTAATTGTCAACACGTGATTTGTATACGATGTCCTTGAGTATGTTCAAGTGGGTTAAAATTATAATTTTTCATTTTTTGTGAAATAGTGATAGTTTTATTGACGATACTTTATAGTACTGTTTCATCTTACGAAACAATTTTAGCTCCCATATTTTTCTCATACCCTTGCACCAAAGCCAACATTTCTATGTTACACTGCCATGAAAATAGTTAAAACTAATTAACTTACTTAAGTGAAATAATTTAAAGCGAAATAACGTGTCATGGGCTACGTAACAAAACATTAAAAAACTTCCAGTGAACTATTTGCAACTTTATTCCTGTAACTATGCGATTCTTTTTAAATTCAAAATATTTCGTAGTGTGTTTCTACATTATTTATTACTTAGCTCGTGAAATTTCAGTTAACAGTGAATGATTTTATTTATGCATACCAATTGGTTTTCCACTATAGTTTTTGCATGACAGCGTAACATGCAAATTTTGACTTTGACGCACTGTTACAAGAGAACTGTACGAGATAAAATTATTTTGTAAGAGGAAACTGTACTCCCAAGTATCGTCTACAAAACCAACCCTATTTCCCAAAAATATAATATTATGATTTTGTCCCACTCGAACAACCTTAACATTGTCCCAAAAGAAGAATTCTAAGGGCGTACTATTTGACGAATGATAAGTCAAGGAATTGGGCTATCTCTGCCAACCCATCGTCCAGGAAAGTGCTGGTAAGGGATTCTCGCACAGCGAAAACCACAATTTTTTATGGAGGGGGGGGGGAGACCACACGTCTGGTTGAAAGATCACATTATATTGCATGTCTGTTCGTTGCGGATCTCAAATTAGGTTAGCATGCCCAGGTACACGTTTGTTGTAATTGTTCTTTCAATATAGAAGAATTGGTCCAATGATTTGATCACAGTGCCACCACACCACACATTTTCACCTTTGAACTGTCACGCACAGTCTTTCGTAATCCGTGGGGGTGTTCTGAACTCCAGATCCTAAAATTATATGATATGAAACGACGCTGTCACCGAACACAACTCAGTTGAGGAAGTTTACATCTCTGTCAATGTGTTGCATCATGTCGACAGAAAATTCCGCGCAAGAGTCAAAGTTGCAGAGCTCGAGCCATCTGCGCTGTTTATGTATAGAGCCGTAACTGCTAATGCAGAAGTTTGTGTATCGTTGATAGGGGTAAATTCAATTGCATTGCAGCTGCACGAACTAACTTTCCAGGGCTACGCACACACGCAGCACGCACTCGGTCGATCTCTTCAGCGCCGTTGAATGGTCGACTAGCAGTCTTATGATGCGGGACACTGCCAGTTTCCAGAAACGTACGATGCTACTCCCGTATTATGAATTTTGTAGGGTTCCTTCCCATGCCTGGTCCTGTATTTTTGGGTTGGTCTCCGGATTTTCGCATGTGGGAATCGTCCCGGACGATGCCGCTGGTCGGCGGGTTTTGTCAAGGATCCCCCGTAACCCCCGACCTTTCAATCCAACACTGCTCTATTTTCACATCATCTCACCCCCCCCCTCCGACACCAGCGCTAAAGACCTCAATGTTAAAAGCGCTGACCAAAGTCTCTCACTCACTCACGTCTGTAATTTCGTTGAATTTGTTTGTCCGATTTTGTCTCTATAAACCAAAACACATGTTGGGCCTTCTCGTGGAGTGGTGGCTTAAATTAATCATCAGTCATATCTAAAATAAACAACAACAAAATCCGTTCAAAAACACTGTAAAATAATATTCCACATGCAACAAACTGCATGCTTTTATAACATTAGTTATTTTTTTATTATTTACGTTTGAAGTTTCAGGGATAATTTGGGTTCATACTTTGCTTTTGTAAACTTATGCATGTAGGTTACGTTAGAAAATATACTAAAATTGCAGTCAAAATAAATACCACGAGAAAATTACCATACTGTGTCAATTGTTTGTTAAATTGCTTGTGCACATGTTAGGTCCTTACCATAAACTGAGAGGTAAAATAAATAAGTATTTAAATGCTACGTGGTAGTCAAAATACATCGTAGGTTCTTATTCCACAAACAAATAAGGAAACTGTCGCAGTGAGTAAAATATTTGTATGTTTCAGTCAAAAAAATTACTAATCAATAAGTTTATGTGAGTTAATTTTGCATAGGAATAAATAAGCAAAGTAAATATACATTTGACACAATGTGTTGATGGAGTATAACTTAGTTGCCGCTCGTTTTGCGCAGTGGGAAAATATTAATTACGGCAACTGTATACAATTTACATCAGATACATGCTTGCGCTACTTATTTAAAGTGTACTTTCTTCCTTTGCTTCTTTGGTCGTATGCAAAAGTTAAAGCTGACGTACTGTAGGCCTAATAATAAGTAGAAACGCGTTGGTCGAAATATACTGCGTTGCTGATGGCGTTACTGAAAAAACTTTGGACAAGTTTACATATGCTGTTTACAGACGGCCATTTTTGTTCTAAGTGTACATTTCAAGTGCTCACTTCGTAGTGCGAGGCACTTCCTGGCTCCATATGCAACCCAATGAATTCATACGACTAACAGGTTGCATTCTCGCAGGGATCTTCAGTTAGTGCACGGGCATTGCAGCTTGCAGGTGAAAATTTCGACGTATGCAAGAAGCTGATTACATATTACTATTCAGAAGTTTAACATTTGCGCTGCTGTAAACTGTAAACAAATATGTACTAATAGCGATTATAATGGTCACCAGATCGACATTCCATTACACAACTACGATAGTTCACATTGCGCACGCAAACTCGCTATTTAAGCTCATAAATTGTAAGCAAACAAGCAAACACGAATGAATAAGCATTTAATACACCAAAAATTATTTGAAAATTATTTAATTACATGGTTTTCGCCAAAATCACACAAACTAAAGAACATGTCATAGGTACCTATGTAAAATTATCAAAACCAACGATAAACTACAATTTTCAAACCGCCAATAATGAAATGCACAAAATATATAGCTTGCAAGTATGTTTTAACTATTGAACGTTTTCTTAAATGTGAATTAAATATATTTTTTCATTTGCTAAACACAAAACCTCGCTGCAGGTTTTAACATGTTTTGCATTCTTACCATATTTTCACGATGCCCCAAAAATTCGGGCACGACACTTTTAAATTTAGTATGTTATAGTATTTTGTATTTTTAAAAATATCCCTAATTTTAACTTTTGGTTCCGAAGAGAAACTTTTCAAAGAAATCCTGCCTACAAAATTCCGGCTTCAACTGACTGAATGAATGTCTCATCTACGCCTTGCATAAACTGTTACACGCAATGGCACACATATTTAATGATTGTTTCCCTTAAGAGCGAAGTTAACCCCTTAGTTACGATTTTTTTTTTCAAAATTAAACCTTACACGTTAAAAAAAAAAAGAGTGTTATAGTACATCATTAATATTACTACAACCCGAAGACACATTGGTATGTATTTGCTTCAAAATGTTTCTTGTCTTAAGGCCCCGTCTACCTTCGTGTTAGAGGCTCTGAATCGACGAAGCTATAAGGGCGATCTTGGAGCAGGCATCAAATGTTGCTTCGTCACAACGAGCCAAGCGCTGAACTAGCGTGTAAGATTCCTGCAGATTCATTTGTACTCTGGGACTTAAGATAGTGGTTACATAATTGTAATGGTAGAAAGTCTGAAGCAGAGTTCAGTGCACTTTTCTATCTGTGTTTCACATACATCCAGTTAGTACATTTTGAATTACGACAGTCTGAAATGCCGTTTTTAGCTATGTTATTCGGCTTGGAAAAAGTGTGCTTTTAACGAGCTTTGTGTCTTAAAATGACATTCCGTACTTGTCCGAAGTGAGTTACGGTTTCCAACATTGGTAAAGCATGTGTGGAATAGTTTCGTATAAACGTATTTACGAACACGCAGCAACGCATTTGAAGCGCGTGGTAGACGGCATTTTAAAGGTGGATGGACGTACTTTGTGCGTTCGAGGCCAATAAGTGCAGAATCCCTAAGGTCGACACAGTATTCTACCTAGCCTCTAGGCGGCGAATGTCACTGAACTAGCGCGCAATATCCTCGCCGACAACTTTCCTCTATGAGACATTCAGTGGAGACCCTATCACCTGGATAGCGCTAGAACTGCATACAGCGAGTTCGGAATTTAGGTTTTTTCTCAGAGACCAGTAAACGTGCATCCACAATGCTTATCTACGAAAAGAAAACACACTTCAGACTACTTGCGAATGTGACTTTCAAAACTCCGCGCGCATTGGAAGCGTTATTTTAAAGCCCTCAAACTTCACTAAAATCGGCTTTTTTCACGTGGTTGTTTCTCAAGATATATATAACAGATTTGTTCGAAACTGAGGTCTACAAGTATATTGGACTTTGCTACAGTGACGCGTTTAATAAAATGCTAGGGTCACCCCTTGATGTTCCAATTTAAAAACTTTAGGGCGGGAACACTGCGCGCGCGTTTACGACTTTGGCCGTTCAGGCGATATCACAATACATGTGCCGGCCGACGTTGCTCGTAGTGCCTCATAAATTTTCGCCTCACACACACAAACACACCCGTCATCAGGCGGCAGCCTTAAAGGCTTTATTGTACTGCACACGCCGATGCATTTTAAAACATTCTGCGCCAAAGATTTTCATTCCTAATAAGGACCGCAGAAACACCCGTTTTCGCAGTTTTCAGCTGCTGTAAAATAGTCTCTAATGAGTAGTTGTGAACTTTAAGTGGGTATACACATGTGTAACGTTTTTTTTTTCAATGCTATGTCTAAGCAGACATCATTAATGGGCGTTAAGCGGTTTTCGAATAATCTTGTAACGACACACTTCTCGGCGACCTGGACAGGCGAACACCTTAAGGTCGCCTCCTACCCGCGCGTGAGAGGCACAAAAGCGACGAAGCAGTAAGGTCGACCTTGAAGCGCGCATCAAATGCCGCGTCGCCTCAACTAGCCAAGCGCTGAAGTAGCGTGCAAGGTTCCCGCTGAACGGTTTTTACTATGGGACATTAAGCGGTGACCATATTATTTTACTGGTGGAAAGTCTGCAACTAAGTTCAGTGCAGGTCGCAATCTGAGTTTCACATACATCCGGTTAGTACATTTTGAAGTACGAAAGACTGATAAGGCCGTTTTTAGCCAAGTTGGAGGGCTTAGAAACAGTGTTTTTAATGAGCCTATATATAGGCCTAACAATGAGGTTCCGACCTTGTCTGAAGTTTGATTTCTTTTCGTACGTTGGCACAATGGACATACGTGTAATACTATCGCAGAAAAAAACCTGTTTACGAACACACTGCAACGCATTTGAAGAGTGGGGCAGGCGGCCGCCTTAAGTGCGCTGACTACTCAGAACCGTGGCCAGAGCAAGGATAGGAATTTAAATTATAAATTATATTCGTTGTGGTTCCCTATCTGTCGAACCTACACATATGTCACCATTAACTTCACGCTCATCGAGGGCCGTTAAACCCTTTCATCACACCTCTTCTTCATAGGTCGTCCAAACACTAGGTCACTATGGGGGCGGAGCTCTCTCTCCCGAATAACATTTTTGAAAGGGTTACCCTAGTAAATTTATGAACAGCTGATCTATAAGCTAGAAAAAGTAAGGGTACCTTAGCTTCTCAGTTTTTTTTTCAGCTTTCTGAAACGAAAATTGTCATGTACTATTCCACTGTGCGGTTAAGTCTTTTGACCATCACATCTAATTGGGGATACAGTGTTGGGGTTCGTGTCTCGTCATACCTAGAATCTGGCTACCTCTTGAAACAAGATAGCCTCGAAATTCCACCCTTCATTCGAATGTAGCTATTTGGCACCCTACATCTCGGGAAGATAATGTTTTACGAGTGCAGCGGCTACAGTAGGTGTCTTGGTTAATGATTGGTATCCCCACTGGACGCTTAGTAAAGTAGTCTTGGGCTACAAGGAGTTATCGATTTTACTTCTTGGTGGACAGTAGGGGTCTCAGGATATATACAGCCATAATTGCGAAAGGAGCACCGACATTGTATCTCTGAAGGTAACCTATATATCGCTGCTGAGCTGTCCCACATAAAGGACCACTTCCCCACATCCTCCCGCAAATGGAGCTAGTGGAATCTCAAGAGACTCTGTCAAGTGTCTTATTATTGATAACATATCCACCAGTTGCAGTGTTATGCAGTTCCTTCAGCACTTCTGGAACTCTAGGAACCCTACAGTCTGGCAGAACAAGTTGAAACAATATTTGTTTTCCATTGTTGTTCTACTTCCTATACAGCACATTTTTCTAAGAATTAGGGATTTTTACTGTGCCCAATAAGATTTTAATGTAGCTCCTTGACTAGGTATATCCTCCTAGGTCGGTAGTTCGTCTTTTTCTTTTCATTCCCAGACTTGGCGCAGATGGTGTCATTAAATTGGCCATTCTTGGTTTCCTCTTCACCTCGTGAAGATGTCTGGGTATCAGAAGTATATTTTCGGATCCGGGTCTTACGTACAGTTATCGACTCACTGTTTCGTTACTCTTTGGTACTCATAGTGCCAACAAGGTCGTTCGCAAAGTCTCCGTGAAAGAGACTGTGCGTTGCTGTGAGGCCCAAGCCTGTGATGTATTTCAACATCATATTTCTGAAGATGTATCCATTAGCTATCAGTCCTTGTGATTTTTTAATGATGCATGATTGTAGTTGGTACGTACTACAAAGTGCTTGCTATAAAGATAAGGATGAAAGTGGGAAATCGCCTTCGCAACTGCTAATAGCTTCCTACGAGTAACACAGAATTTTCTTTCATGCTTATGAATTATACTTTGCTGAATTAATCCAGTGGCCTCGCTTTCCCTTCCTGGCCTTATGACAGCACAACACCAATACCAGCATCACTAGCAACTGTATAGAGATTAAACTCGTCCTCGCCATTGATAAGATCATTTTAGTGTTACTAAAATTAATTAATTATTAAGTAAATGAACATCGCATTTGCCTAATTCCTTAGCCGAAGTAACCTAGTAAAATTATTACTGTAGTAATTATAAAATATGTTATATATTTCGCAATTATATGTCAACTAACTTTCTCCTTGCCGCTTCAACTGCGAGTTCTACACAAAACAGCAACAGTTTTGATATTAACGAAGGACTTCTTGTACCACACATTTTCAGTTCTACAACCAAGTGCTAGGGGTGAGTGAGTAACTGAGTATAATGCCAACACGTGTTTTACCCAATTTTAAAATGTGGTGTGTTCAGTTCCAAAAAATCCTGAAAACAGATACTAGATTTTTAGTATCTATTTTGGAGCGTTTTTAGTATGATAAAATTTTATTTGTACACAGCAGTCAGAGAACAAAATAACAGGCTAAATTATCAAAGCAATGTGGCCCGCACTGAGAAGTGAAAATAGTTAGTGGTGACATATGTGTAGGTTCGACAGATACGGAGCCACGACGAATATAACTTATAATTTAAATTCTTATCCTTGCTCTGGCCACGGCTTTGAGTAGTCAACGCACTTAAAGGTGGCCGCCTGTCCAGGTCACCGAGAAGTGTGCCGTTACAAGATTATTCGAAAACCGCTTAACGCCCATGAATGATATCTGTTTAGACATATTATTGAAAAAAAAAACGTTACACATGTTCACAACTAAGTAATTAGAACATATTTTACAGCAGCAGAAAACGACGAAAACGGGTGTTATTGCGGTCCTTTTTAGGAATGAAAATCATTGGCGCAGAATGTTTTAAAATGCATCGGCGTGTGCAGTACAACAAAGCCTTTAAGGCTGCTGCCTGATGACGGGTGTGTTTGTGTGTGTGAGATGCTACGGCACATGTATTGTGATATTCACCTCTACGGCCAAAGTTGTAAACACGCGCGCAGTGTTCCCGCCTTGTTGTTTTTACCGCGGGTCTTTAAGCGGTGACCCTATCATTTTATTAAGCATTCTGGACGCAGGTTTACTGGTCTCTGAGAAAAAACGTAACTCCGAACACGCTGTATGCAGTTCTAGCGCCATCCAGGTGATATGGTCTCCACTGAATGTCTCATAGAGGAAAGTTGTCGGCGAGGATACTGCGCGCTAGTTCAGTGACATTCGCCGCCTAGAGACTAGGTAGAGGCGAAATTGAGGTCTACAAGTACATTGGACTTTGCTACAGTGACGCATATATAACATGACCACATACAAAATTTCCTTGCTTAAGAGTGCGTGGTAGATAAATAAATGCTGAAATCAATTGATTTCTATGTTTTTTTTCGAAGCCAATATGGATAAAATACTCAATGACAATCCTCGATAATGGTATTTGCCAACTTTATGAGTAAATATTTATCCAGAATTACTAATTCGTTACGCGTGATCTCTTGCGCCGCAGTTAAATGCACGAGGTTCCGGCGAAGCAACATTTGTTGCCTGCTCCAAGATCGCCCTTATAGCTTCGTCGATTCAGAGCCTCAAACGCGAAGGTAGACGGGGCCTTAAGACAAGAAACATTTTAAAGCAAATACATACCAATGAGTCTTCTGGTTGTAGTAACATTAATGATGTACTATAACACTCATTTTTTAATGTGTAAGGTTTTATTCTGAAAAAAAAAATTGTAACTAAGTGGTTAACTTTGCTCTTAAGGGAAACAATCATTAAATATGTGTGCCATTGCTTGTAACAGTTTATGCAAGGCGTAAATGAGACATTCATTCAGTCAGTTGAAGCCAGAATTTTGTAGGCAGGATTTCTGTGAGAAGTTTCTCTTCGGAACCGAAAGTTACAAATAGGGATATATTTTAAAAATACAAAATACTATAACATTCTAAATTTAAAAGTGTCGTTCCCGGATTTTTTGGGGTATCGTGAAAATATGGTAAGAATACTAAACATGTTAAAATCTTGTATCGACGTTTAGTGTTTAGCAAGTGAAGAGTTATATTTAATTCGCATTTAACAAAACGTTCAATTTTTAATTAAAATATACTTGCAAGTGATATATTTTGTGCATTTCATTATTGGCGGTTTGAAAATTGTTGTTTATCGCTGGTTTTGATCATTTACGTAGGTGCCTATGACATATTCTTTAGTTTGTGGGATTTCGGCGAAAGGACGTTAAATTTGTAACACAGGTGTTGAATGTGGTGTTTCTATCTGTTTACGCTTATACTGTACTAGCAGTGCATCCGCGGCTTTGCTCGTGTGTATTACTCACAGAAGATAATACTAACATTAGTTGAATAACCTCTTTGTACACCAGATAGATAGTTTAGTCATCAAGTGTTGGATAGACAGACATGCTAGTTTAATTAACTCTGCAGCAGGATAAGTAGCTATAGCTGTCCACGCGAAAAGTGGTCTTAAGGGCGCGGCTACCGCAATATTCATCACCATTATTTTATTTTTTATTTGTACCAGATATTTTTTTCTTATTTTAGACAGAAAAAGTGACTAAATTTGGCTCTTATGAAATATTTTTATCTCTCATAATTTTCGCGTAATGGCTTGTTAAAGTCACATTTTCCATGTTTCCGTTTTAACTACTA
>PNEQ01071516.1:16745-62351 GCA_003012365.1 Medauroidea extradentata
TTCTGTGCGTGTGCGCTGTGCGCCGTGCGCAGCCAATCAGAACATGGATACCACCGGGTTCAAAAGAAAATAAACACGGGTGAACATGGAAACTAATTTGACTAACCTTTGTAAAAATTCGCGCCGAAGTTAGTAAATTGATTTGTTCGAAATGAAATTGTTTTTAAGGTTTATGACAGTTACTGCAATTGTTTAAAAAGTAAGTTCACTTGATTTTGTATTATAAAATAACAAAGCAGTTATTTACGAAAGGCAGCAACAATAAAAACATTCAGAATCAGTGATACCAACACACACGTGTATTATTTACCATTGTAGCTTGTTTTCGTTTTAACAACAACGTCCGCTGTTTCTGTGCGTGTGCTGTTTCAATTGTAGTTTGCAGCTCTGTGCTGTGCGCGTGTTCTGTGTCTGTTCGTGTGCTGTTTTCTGTGCTAAATCAATTGTAGCGGAGCCTTAATGATTTTATATATTATGAAAGGAAGTGTATTTGAGATATTTAATAAAATCGGAAGCAAACTGTATTTAAAAATAAAAAATAATTATAGAACCATAGATAAGGCAGTCATAAAATTTTTTACTTACGTTAGTTATAAACGAATATGAACGTGGTGCCGTTAATGTATGCTAACTCGGCAGAGTGCAATCTTGAGGACAAATAATTAGGGAATGATATACGTAGTATTGGGCAAATGTTATTCATTATGGTGGAAAATGGTCTTTATGAAGTGGTGAGTTGAAATGTGAAAAATGCAAGATAAAATAACATGCAAATATCTTAAAGAAATGTAATTTCGTATGAATATATTAAGACAATTAACCATAGACAAATATGTTACAAAAGTAGACCCTGTCATCAATTAAACAATGGTTGGTTAATTTACCCCCTATTGCCTAGAACTTTGTGGCCATCTGCCAAGGCTATTTGGCATGGCACGTAAGTAATCATTGCGCAAAAAATAAATAATTTCTAATCCCAACAGTTTCAACAGAAATCCCATGTTCAGTTGGAGGATGTGTGGATACTTGGGAGGTAAGCTGCCTGAAACACTGTCCTGCATGACAACTCAGTTTCTTAAATGCCCCTTGCTTGTCATTTTATGGTACATTGGCACATCTTTGATTTCCACCTTTGAGAATATCTATCACCCTCACAAAGGACATTATGCCCAATTAGGCCGAATTATTTGTCCTCAGGATCTTACTCTCGCTGTGTTATATTAAGGGTGTTCAAGTGCGATAAAATCATAATTTTATATTTTTATGAAATATTGTCAGTTTTGTAGACGATACTTGAGAGTACATTTTACTTTACAAAACAATTTTAGATCTCATTGTTTTCTTATAACGGGGTGTCAAGATCAAAATTTGCTTGTTACACTGACATGCAAATAGTGAAAACCAACTGACCTTCTTAAACAAAATAATTCAGTGTGAACTTACATCCCATGAGCTATGCAATAAAACATAAAAAAACCCACAAAGTAATATTTCGAATTTAAAAAAAAAACGCAAAAGTGCAGAAAATAAGTTGCTAATTCACCATTTTTTTAAAATAATAAAACCAGTTCGCGGGATTTCTTAAAATGTTTATTACGTAGCCCATAGTATGTTATTTTACTGTGAATTATTTCAGGTACGTAAGTCAAGTGGTTTTCACTATTTGCATGGCAGCAGAACATACAAAGTTTGACTTTGGCGCCTCGTTATGAGAAAACTATGAGACCTAAAATTGTTTTGTAAAGTAAAATGTACTCACAAGTATCGTCTACAAAACTAACAATATTTCATAAAAATATAAAGTTATGATTTTATCGTACTTGAACACCCTTAACCACTCAGCCTATAATAACATTTTGTTGCCACTGGTTGCCTCTATAATATCTCTGTGAAGGTACACTATTAGTCGAAAGGAAATACTGAAACTGTTGTTCCTAGTCTTGGAAATCCTAGGGCACAACTATTTTGAGAAGCTGAGACAAAGTCCATCAACTGTGCTAATCCAATGTTTGCAAATATTAATACGTTTCGTCACGTTCGAGTTAGGATGGAAGGCGAGATTTGATTAGATTATTTATGAACTTCTCGCAATTAATATTATATAAATTCTAATTCATTGTCTATAGTTCACAACTTACAGCTTATATTTTAACTGATAGAAATGAATTAATTGCTATCTTATTTGATAACTTTTGTTTCAAAATCACTACACTAACAGACAAATTTATACTGAGCTTTACGTCTTGTCAACAGCGAGGTCGCTGGAGATTGGAAAATGAAATAATGATGGCCAGAGCTTGGGATCGAACCCGGGTCCTCCCGAATGCAAGTCCAAAGTGTTACCGTTGCGTTACCTCGTTCGGTATTACACAATGGAATCGAGAAGCCATACGCTTAGTAATATATCAAGTTGTGATCTTTAAACCTACAATTTTCTCTCTACCGGCATATTAATGCATTAATTACTGTCATTTTAACTACATGAGGTCGATCAGTGTTTTTAGTTGTGTTGTTTCAGTTGATGGGTAATTATTTGGCGAAAACGTCATGTGTTTACTCTGTCAGACTTTCACTCATGTAATCTACTTGTGCGACCAAATTCCAATTTGACAATATTTTTTTCCCTATACAGTTCACGCAGATTACTTTTTTTAAAGAGTTCTATTTCAAGTTGATTAATTTAATGCGGAGTAGTTAATTTTGACAATTAATCCACCTAAATTGTTTAACCCTGTTTTCAAGCTGTGTAAGACAAAGCCCTGGAAGTATAAACAGGCTTCAACAAGCAGGCCCGGAATTATATGTCTGGACGCATTAAAGGTGCCACTTACCTGCGCGTTAGAGGTTCAGAAACGACGGAGACATAAGGGTGACTTTGAAGGCGCATAAATTGCCGCATCGCCTTAAGGGTATTCAAGTGCTATTTTTATTAAATATTGTTAGTTTTGTTGACGATACTATTGAGTAGATTTTACTCTTACGAAACAATTTTACCTCTTACAGTTTTCTCATAACGGGGTGTTAAAGTCAAAATTTGCTTATTACGCTGCCATTCGAATATTGAAAAACAACTGATCTACTTAAACAAACTAATTCACTGTGAACTTACATCCCATGAGCTATGCAATAAAACATTAAAAAAAAACTCACAACGTAATATTTTGAATTAAAAAAAATCGCAAAAGTACAGAATAATAGTTGCAAATTCAGCAATTTTTTTTTTAAATACAAAAACAGTTCGGGTGATTTTTCAAATGTTTTATTACGAAGCCCATAGTATGTTACTTCACTGTGAATTAGTTCACTTAGGTAAATCAGTTGGTTTTCACTATTTGCATGGCATCAGAACATTCAAATTTTGACTTTGATTCACTGTTGTGAGAAAACTACTCCAGCTAAAATTGTTTCGTAAGAGGAAACTGCACTCGCAAGTATCGTCTACAAAACTATCAATATTTCATATAAACATAAAATTATGACTATCGCACTTGAACAGCCTTAACAATCCAAGCGCCGAACTAACATGCAAGATCCCACCGAACCGTTTTTACTACAGGATACTAAGCGGTGACCATATAATTTTATTGATGGAAAGTCTGCAACTAAGTTCAGTACAGGTCGCAATCTGAGATTCACATACATCCGGTTAGTACTTTTTGAAGTACGTCAGTTTGAAAAGGCCGTTTTTAAGCTGTGTTGGAGGGCTCCGAAACACTGTTTTGAATGAGAATGGAGTCTTAACAATGAGGTTCCGACCTTGTTTGAAGTTTGTTTTCCTTTCGTACGTTGGTACAATGAGCAGACGTGGAATATTTTCGTAGAGAAAACAGTGCAACGCATAAAGCCCCTGCAGCTTCTAGTTACCTTCATTCCTTACCAACTCACGTCCTTTTCCCATTTTCACCACGTGTTTCCTGGATCCGTCCTCTTGTTACTTATAATAACAGTAATATTATGACAATTATTTAGTTTAACTCTAACGCATTCATTTGGAAATTTCTTTTAAGACCATGCTCTTTCCCTAATTTTTTTTTTAAGCTTTATTAACTTTTTACGCCTTAACGGGAGCAGACATCAAAAATCTGTCTAGCAGGTTTGTTTAAAATCTTTTCATGTTGGCTGATATTTCCATGGCAATAAATACTGTGGTTTTAGCAAATTATGCAATTAACGAAATTCTGGTTAGTTGATTTTTTATTCGAAACCATATTATGTCTTGTTTAGGAAAAAATAGCTGCCACGGCAAACAGTTTTTTATATATGTTCTCATTTAATCTTTAAAAAAATATTATTGCAAAAACTTTAGGATAATGGCAATTAATAAACAACATTAAGTAAGGGTTTTCTCTTCGGTAAAAGTGCGCCGTTGTGAAAGTTACGTCCTAGACTTGGCCCTAGTGATAAATCTGGGCCGTCCACAAGAGTTACTTGATGTTTTCCGTTAACGTACGCGTACATAAAGCAGGTAGGAAAACACGATATCCACTACGCAGCTAACGTGCGCACGCCCAGTTGCAGGTCGTAGTGCGCGGTGCCTATGCTCCCGCCTCTTGTGTTTTGCTTCCCCCTCCATTCATTCCGTTTCCCCTCTCCCCCCTCGCTAACTGTTACCCACCGCCCCTCCCGCCGTAAAGCGCGCGAAGCGAAGTGTACGTGAAGCAGCCGAATCTCTCACCGCCCAAGTCAGTGTACGCTAGCGAACTCACCGGCGGGACGTGCGACAGCGCGGTCGTTACTTCGCACTTCTGCGACGTGTTTACGCATTCCTCGCTATTGTCAACTCGCTCTCTCTCTTTCTCGCCGACACTCGTGTTTACACCCGCGAGCTGCGCTGTGAAGTTTGGCGTCGCGGAACGCATTCACACTCCTTCCAACATTCGGAAAGTGTGGCGTTGTCATTTAAAAGCAAAAAAATCTCCTGGGGAAGTCCGTTGTCCTCTGGGAACGTCGGAAGCTTGGCGCAACAGCCTTTACGTGTGTGCTCTGCGCGTAAACAGCGCGTGAACTTGACGGAGTTGGATAAGAGTTCAAGGACCTATCTTAAACCGTCGAAGGTGCGATAGTGTGATTTACCTCCTGTAGTGCTGTGCCAGAATTGGTGGTTGTTGAGTAGGTAAGTTGAACTGTCGTATTTCACAGTAGTTATACTGTTGTAAATAAAAAGTCTTTGACGTTCGTGGCCACGCAGCTGACCGTAGTGCGTGCAGATACGCACCGACGTGTTACGTCACAGGCCTACCGTCACCCGCACGTCAGTTGCGTCAGAAACGGTTCTTCACGGGCGGCGTGGTGAAATGGATGTGTGTGCGTGTTTCGTGTCGTGCAGTTGGCGCGTGGTACGCCTGTTCAAGCGCGCGTCTTCGTAAGACGGTTGTGTGTGTGTGTGTGCGCGCGTTTACGCAGCAAGTTTGATTTTACTCCTGGCCCTCTGATGTGATGTCTTCATTCTCCGACATTTGCGGGTTTAGAATATTGCCACATCACCACCACGTGCACAGCTGCGTTCACCTTAATTGTGAGTCGCTTAATTTTCTTCTTCTCATAATCCACCGACACTACATGCATAGTTACGCTTGTAGGAATAGCTCTATTATGTGTTTTGTGTGATACGTATTTTTATTTAGTTAGTAATGCTTATGTTTACAGAAATTAGTTAATTATTTTACCTCATAGAAACAGAAGGCTACAAAGTGTAACGGTTTGTGACATGTATGAAATGTGACAGTAGCTCTCCCAACCAGCAATTGTATATAAGCGTAACCAGGGACGTCATTTCAGGTTTTTCCAGGGGGGGAGGGGCAAGATTTTGTTTTCTGACGATAGTGACCTTGTTGCATCTTTTTTATTAATTAAGCATGTATAAATTAGATACTTTAATAATAAAACTTCAGTTTGATGTCCTTAAGTTAGCATTATTTACATTTAAAAATACAAAAAATACATTTATACACAAAATTTCCAAATCCAGGGGGGGGGGGGCATTTGCCACCCCCCCCCCCTGTAGCCCCAAATGACGCCCCTGAGCGTAACGTAACGTCAAATTGATCGCTTATTATTATGTTTACTTGCATATTTACAAGTGGCGGTAGAGTTTTATTTTTTGACTCTAAAAGAAGATTACGGTGCAATAGTTTGTGAAATAATATGAACTGTGACAGTAGCTGTCCGAACCAGAACATATATAACCGTAACGTAACATAAATATATCGCTAGTTGAGGTTATGTTTACCTGTATATTTACGGTTGGTGGTGAAGTTTGTGAAATGTATGAACTGCGACAGTAGCTCTCGGAACGTGTATATATGCACAACGTAAATATATCGCAGGTTGAGGTTATGTTTACACATTCAAGGTGTGGGATTATGAAGGTCAGAAGGAAGATATTGACTGGGTCAGGCGATATCGACTACGACTGAAGCCCTGGAAGGTGGCGTGGGGTCGCGAGTGTTCCAGAACGGACGCACGGTTTCCATTCATTAGGTACGACCTTCCCCCTCCCCCTTCAATGTACTCACTCAGGGGTCACCCGCTGACTCACTCCACGAGGACAGGCGGGCGTTTCTCCTGTGACGTCACGCTAGATTCCCTCGCGTGGGTGTCCGCCCTGCATCCTCCTCGTTTTCTTCTTCCTCTCTCCCTGCCTCTCCTCTTCTCCCTTGTTGCACCATGCACCGCCGGATCGAACAACGAGCTCCTCTTTTATTTCCATCCTCAACGTAGCCCGGGGTCGTTTACGTCTCGTAGCGGCACGTGGCGTACGACAAGTCGTGTTTTGAACGGGAAAACATGCAAGAAGGTTTTTTATTTCATTATTTTTTGTGGTAAATATCAAGCTTAGCTACTCATCGTCTACCGCCCGAACTGTTATTATTACAGGCACAGTTTATTAATTAAATGTCTTTCTATGATATTTACAAGTTGCGCGTGAATGTATTTGCCGTTTAGTTACTTTGAGGTTTTCCGGTGTTTCGTTAAATAACTAAGCTCGGGAGCCCAACTTAACTTAATTATTAATTACAACTTCTTTCTGCTATATTTTTTCCAATTATGTTCGCAGGATTTTTGTATGAGTGGCTAAGCTTCATGCTTTTCTGTATTATTTACGTACGGTAATGCAAAAATACAGCTATACATAAACATGTGCTTGATCTCGTTGAACATAGCTCTTTGGGGGTATTTTACACAGAAAGTAATGTTATACCAAGATGGCAGACAGTCACTTGTTTTGGTGAAGCGCAACTATGCTGAAAAATTTTGCAAATAAACCACACAAAAATGTTTTCTATATTTCATATGGACTGATTTCTTATGTTCAAATAGCAGACTGTTATGTATAGCCTATGTAGCCTACGCCTATGATTAATACATCTCATTACCGTAGACTTGCCAGATTTTCAGAACATTGATAAGGGACACTTAGCAGCACTCTTTATTTTTGAGGTCAAAAATTATGATTGAGACTGGCATGGGAACAATATACTGTGCTAATTAATATCAAGCCATTTTATATCGAAAACAATATCAATATATGTTATTTGCTTCATAAAGTAATGTAATTTAAATTAAAATATTATACGCACATTTCCTAAAATCACTAATTTGTGATTGAAGTTGCAGCACAAGCATCATATTTACAACATTTCTTCGCGATAGTTGTGTTGTTACTGTTAGCCACTGCTATCTACTGTATCCCTGTCTAACCTCGCATAGAGCATTTTGCGGCCGCGCGGCCACATACAGATAAAGTAAACATTCTACTACACAATATTAAATACGGGATTATTAACGTCCCGTACGATGGCAATACGGGACACTGATTTTTGGTCTTGAATACGGCAAGTCCACGCCGTGTTTTACGTATATATTTTATTTACATAGCTTATTGAGCAGAGGGAGTGTGTATCGAACAACAATGCAGCATGAAACTTAGTGACAGCAAAATGCAACAACTTACCATCACTTTGGCATGTTTTGTGTCTGCAAGCTGCATAGTTATTCCCCTGGAGGAAAAAATAACTCATCTTACATGCACTACTTCATGCTGCATAATTATTCCCCTGAAGGAAAATCAAAACACATTTTTCATGCACTACTTGGTGTGTACGAACTAGGTTAAAATTAAGCAGAAAAAAAATCGGATTATCGTTAAGTAAGTAGATTAGTAAGCATATAGGCCTACTAGGCCTATATGTTTCAGCTGAGAATTAATGAGAACAGTAAAATATATATTTTTATAATTTATCTTCCTATAGTCTTCTGGGATCATTTGCTTAGCAGTAAGAGGTTTGCCTTTGATAACCTGCTGTTTTTGCTTACAAGTGTCATACACAGGTTTGCAGGTGCATGTAAGCCTCTGTCAGAGTTGGACTACAAATGGACGCGGCTATGAGTAAAATGCCATCGCAAACGGCAAAAAAAAAAAATCAGAAGTGATGCATGTTAAATGCTAATCTGCAGTGTATAACTTAGTCTATAGATTTGCGTTCTTTTTTTTTTTTTTAAATAAAAAATATTAGCCTAGTTTTAAGGATCCTCACAGTTGGAGTAAAATTATTAATGGAAGAATAAATGCGCGGCATTTTTATCATCCCAGAAAAGCGAAATTATTACTGCCTTTGTTCTTTCGTGCCGTCTAGTGTTGTGTGTAATTTTGTCTTCGTCTCCATTATTGTTTGTGCTGTCTTGATTTTATTGTCTGCAGTATTTAGATTTATTTATTTTTTGTTTGTTATTCGTTTATAACTGTTCCAAATGTCTTTGTTTATATTTCTTAGAGATTTATTTTGTTTTTTAAATTTAATTCAACGACATATTAATTAGAACTACCGTGTGTGATATAAGTGGAGGTTATTAACCATTCAGTAACATTATTCACTTTTTTCATTCTTGTTGATGTTTTGCCTACCTTCTATGCTTAAAGCCGAGCTAGGTGGCACAGCGGTAACACGCTGGACTCGGGTTCTATTCTCAGCTACAGTTATCCTGATTTACTGTATGTTTCTATGTGAATGCTGGAATGGTTATTTCGCTTAGGCCTTTACTTATTCCCCTCCTTGTCCAAAGATTCGTGTAATCAATCGTCTCTAATGTTCTCGCTGTCGACGAGACGCAAAACCGATTAAAACATTTAAAACCAAAGTTTGTTTATCATCTTGTTTGATTAAGTTTGGATACGTCACCAAGTACTGCGTTTTTATTTGGTTAAAAAAACGACCATAGCCTTCTTTGATGCCGAATGGAGTACAATAACAGGAGTCCAGAAATAATTTGCATATTTATTATTAATATGGTTTAATTACAAACAGAACTCAGTTAATATGTTAGGTTATTTGAATTACTAAAGTCAGAAAAACTAATTTTCTGTTCTTAAATATTTTGGTTCAAGAAAAAAATTTGAACATTCGAAACAAAAATCTTTGACGTCAGCATGGCGTCACAATACATTCAATAAATTTAATTTGATAAATTCGAAAGAAAATGTAATCATAATTTGACTGTGAAAGGGCCTCAATAGAAGTTAAAGGAATAGTAGTGCAACGTCTGTCTGTAACATAGATTTTTTTCGTAGCGTGATAACTTATACATGAAAGTGACTGAGGTTATTATGGAGCTTCTCCGAAATGAAAGAGTAGTGATTATGAGGTTGGCCCGGAATGAAAGGGCAGTGGAAATTGTAGTTTCCCGTGATATCCCGCTGATCTGCAGCATCACCACCCACGAGTACCACATGTGAGAGATCCTGGCAGTGACCCCGACAGAGCATCGAACAGGAATCGCCTGGGTGGGAAGCAACCGATACACATCCGCGGCCCTAGGTCGTGCCACTAAACGCGCTGATTGACGTCGCATAATAGGATATATGTTGCCTTTCAAATATCTCAAACCACAACTCGATTTTCAGGTGTTTCCGAGCGTCTGCGATCCTTGCGTTGTATTGTGTTCGTAAACAGTTTTTTTTTTCTACGAGACAATTCCACGCGTGCCCATTGTGCTAACGTACGAAAAGAAAACAATCGTCAGACAAGGTCGGAACCAAATTGTTAAGACACTATGCTCATTAAAAACACTGCTTCTAAGCCCTCCAAAATAGCTCAAAACGGCCTTTTAAGACTGCCGTACTTCAAAATGTACTAATCGGATGTATGTGAAGCTCAGATTGCGACCTGCACTAAACTTACTTTCCGCCAGTAAAGTTATATGCTTACCATAGTGAAAACGGTTCGGCGGAAACCTTCCATGTTAATTCAGAGCTTGGCTCGTTGAGGCGATGCGGCATTGGTACGCGTTTCAAGGTCACCCTTATGTCTCCGTCATTTCCGAGTCTCTAACGCGCGGGTAGGCGACGTGTTACTCTGCCTCACAAGCCCGACAACGTTACGAAGAGGGCTTATACGTTATTCAGGCACATCCTGCATACAGTATGTAAACACTGGCTGGAATGCAGTCCCGTGTGCACTGCTGTGACGTCACATCGTCGTACAATGGACATAGTGTCGTAGCTGCAAAATGACTAATTCTCAGGAGAGCGATGTAAAGGAAAACAGGCTTACATTTAATGTTATAAATGTATATGTAAACACCCGAATGAAATGAAATTTTTGCCTAAGGTGCTTAAAGATGTAATCATTAATGTCCTCTTGTTGAAATCAAATATTGTTCTTCTACTTCTGTTTCTTGTAATTCAATGGAAAATGTTAGTCACGACGAAACTTAAAATGCATTACCTTCGACACTGTAAGTGATACAGATAAACCAGTCTGCCCATCACATACAGCTCTACAGGATGAGTGGCCACACAGTCTTAAACTCGAAGTCGCCAATTTTGCAGTTACGACACTATGTCTATTGTACGACGACATGCAAGTCGTTGTTCCTAGGTCCTCGGGCGCGGCTGAGGCGGGAAGAAGGTGACAAGTGACATCGTCATGACGCACAAACTTGTTCTGTACTGCGTACTATGTTACACGTTTCAAACACCGAGGTTAATTGTAGAACATTCGCGTCTAAAAAGGAGCACAGTTCACAAAAAAATGCCGGACATTGAAATTTTGCTCTCACACGTAACGAAATTTCCCTGTAAAAAATTGCATTCAGTGATATAAATAATATTGCAGTTTTTTTAAATGTTGAGGAGTGTAGCACGAAAAGGTCGCGAGAATTTCACTTAAATGAACTTCAAAAGCAAATAAACCCAATACAAAAGCATTTGTATCACCAGTTGCAATGAAAATATATATAAATTAAGTGCTATATGAACATATTGTAGGCTACAAACAAAAAATATGATGATATACAAAAGATAATTAAATGTTTCATGATGTGTTTCATAGGCTGTCATCTTGTGAAAAGCCGGACAGTTTCTTAGCGTCACGGAAAGTCCGGCCTGACGCAAAAAAAAAAAAAAAAAAAGGCACATCCATTTGTCTGATATAGTCATCAGTGTTGAGCCAGGTATAACTCGGTTCGGCGTAACTGAAGTATTATTTGACTATTCTCAGGATAAGAGTTTTTTAGAGTTGCAGATGTTAAATGTTACGTCACTCGACATTTATGTTACATAACTGCCAAATGTTACTGAAGCTAAATGAAACAGTATGTACGTTCTATGCAGCACGCCTGCTAAGCGGTCGCTTTTGACGGTAACTAGGGATACGAACATTTCGCGAGTTTAATGACATGCATGTTAGAATCGATTGTCCTGTGTATACTCAAGTCCCGACCACGTGTCCATTAGCTGCTACTCACGGGAATAACAGACAATGAACGAATGTACGGGGCTTGATCCTGCGTAGGACAGTGGATTCTAACGTGTAAGGAAACGAACTAGTGCATTTTTTTCCTTTCCCTTATTTTTACTTAATTATTACTAAATAATTATATGTTACATAATGGCCTCACACACCACACAGGAGCTTGTCGGTTACATGGCTCTCTGAATGGCAATTCTTGAAACTGAACGAGCCTACTGATTATTGGAAAATTGAACATATTTAGTGAGTGCGTAACTGCAAGGTCTTTAACGCTCATCAGGATGAAGAGGAACGAGCATGGATCAACTGCGGAGTGATTAGGTGATTAGATGAAACACCTCCTGGTACAGTATATGTTGCCTAAGAACACTGAAATTGTGTCACTGAAACTATGCACTCTCCAACTGCTACTCAACCACGACAACTAGTCCCACGGGAAAAATGCGAACTACCACTGTGTTGTTTTTGACCACCGCACGAAACTGGTGTGGCACACCACAGCAGCGGCCATAATACTATGACACAGACAGCCGGCGTATAGAAGTGAACTGAAAATGTGCAAATGTAACTTCTTGGTGTGGTATGGTTTGTCTGATACAGCTCGAGTTACTACGAAAGTCGCGAAAAAAAATGTGCGTTATCTTTGTGTACTGAATGCAAAGTGTAACTAATATACCTGTCGGGAAGTTAAAATACTGTGGTTGTAGGAAGGAAAGTCTGCGCGATGAGATACGATACGACCAGTATTCAAGCCTCATTCGCACGCCTGTCCTGCTTATCTTAAAGTCGTTATATTATCTGTGGTTCTCTGTTTTCGCGCCTACGTCTTCTCCACTGGCCGTGTGCCATGAACTCATGTCAGGTGCAGTACATTTTTCCCTCCCTGTGACGTGTCTACCTACTACTAGCACCACGCTTCTTCTCGTCACGGGAGGACTTGTGATCGAGTAGTACGAATTTCTTTTCTGTTGTTTCACGTTACCGAATTGTGCAGAATTCTCATTTCATAAAATGTATTGTCAACACGGTGATTTATAGACTTCCAAAATGTGTACATAAAAATTTAAGAATAATTTTTAATGTTTTTAAAAATATTTCTCAGTGTTGTGGAAATGATTGTATTCTCATATTTAAAATGGTGTTATGTGTCTCATAAAAGAGATTCTAGGCAAGTGAAATAAAATGCTTCACGTTTATTTTACATGAATGAATAGGTCTAAGTAGGAAGGTAAAGGAAGGTTTACTCCTCTTGGATTAGCGGAATTACGTTTTTTTTCTACATTTGACATTTTTGCGCATTGAGTGAGACGAGCTATTTATAACAAATAACACAATGCTTTTATAGCAAAATAGAAAAACATGAAAATGTGGAAAACATTTCTAACATGTTGAAAACTACACAGTACAAAAACCCTTCGGTAAATTTCCATACATGAAATGGAAGTAATTAATCTATACGTGGTATGGGAGTTTCATAATACAATATTGTGTCATTCCCATACAAAAGTGTGCATTTTCTCTGTGTGTGCTACTTTTTCGTGAACTTTAATGGGATAGGTATCATAAATACATGGGTAATTTCTTCGCCCTATGCATGGTCTTACCACTCCTATACGCACGCGTAGTACATGTCCAAATGTTAGCCGCAGCTACTTGACTTGAAAGGCTCCGCCGGACATCAGCCGTCTATGATTGGTTACGTGTACTTTGTTATCTCTCAGTTGTCTATGTGCTTGACAGCCGACTTCCTGTGCTCGTGAACAGGTGTTCAACATAATTACTGAAGAAAGAGAAACAAACGGACTTCAGTGAACAAGCTAGTTTCGTTATCAGACTTGTGGGATCTTGTTTGGTGATGCAGTTGCCCATATCTCTTCACGTGAGACAGTGCTATGGTTATGTATGCCCCTTACACACTGGACACTTTCTTGTACAAGTAGGTGTACACAGTGTACATCCTCTTGTTCAAGTCGCACTGTATGATTGGCCGATTTGTATGCAAGAAGCTCGCACTCAAGGTAATTGCATTCCAGCTAGAATCGTTAGAGATGGTTCTGTTTTTTATCCACCTTCTTGTGCAAGTCGTTTGTTTCTATTTAGTACATTTACGCCCGGTAATTTATCCTCGCATTGTTTATTTGAGAGTAGAAAACAAACTGAAATTACGTATAAACACAGCCTCCACTTTTCCGAATCGCTTGGCATACAGGCACATCCGAACAAGCATGCAAGTGTCCAGTGGGCTATTCTTGGGGCTTGTAAACAATATTCACGGGGATTGTATACAATATGCGTGAGGTGAGGCTTGTAAACAAGATGTACTCGTTGTTCGTCTTTAAGTTGATCACTTTGGAGTACAATAATAAATTGGTCTGTGTGTAGGCCTAATTAGGCTCAAAGTTAGGCATATCTGTGCCTAGGCTTTTTCATGTACTGTGCCGTGACAAATTCCTCCGATTGTATGTTCCAATAATGGTTGTGTTTTTTTAAAAAACAGTAATACAGGAACGATAACAAGTCTAAATTGTCCTTTGAATGACACCGATAGTAGCTTCACAGTTGTTCATTGCCGATACAATATTAGCAGCAGTAATTATTGTAAAATATATGCTAATTACCAGATAACCGCCAAATTAGACGGTAGGTCAGACGTGTTTGAACCGTTATTTAATTAGGCTATTTGAAATTACTGGGTAGTTAATTGCAGTGAATGGAGCTCACGACTTAACAGTATGCTAAGATTCTTTACGTATTTATTTCAAATTCGCCCACTTCTAGTTTGGAATGGGGCAGCGGTGGCCGAAAGGTCAGACCATTCGCCTCCCACCAAGGCGATCCGGGTTCGATTCCCGGCGGGGTCTGTCCCCGGATTTTCGCATGTGGGAATCGTGCCGGACGATGCCGTTGGTCGGCGGGTTTTCTCGGGGATCTCCCGTTTCCCCGCCCTTCATTCCGGTGCTGCTCCATACTCACCTCATGTCACTCCTCACCTGCGTTAAAGACCTCGATGTTGAGCGTTGACAAAAACCTCTCACTCACTCACTCTACTTTGGAATAAAGATTATATTAAGAGAAGAGTAAGGGAAGTGGGTTAATAGGTAGGGCTTACCAATTACATTTATGTTATACCGCAATCAATACGTTTGTAGACGGAGACGGTTGTAGTTCGATAAAGGACTGTTCAAATAGTCGATGTCACGGAAAAAGTAGAGCATTAGTTTGTAGTTTCAGATCGCTGCTTCTGGCTGTTTTTCTTTTCTTTCGATTTTCCCTCACTGCTGCACCAATCATATTATAAACTTGAGGAGTTTTAAGGTGACCGCCTGGATGGGCGGTTATTTTCTGTGCGTCCTAGGCGGAAGCGGTAAGAAAAACACAGCACATGCATCACATAATGAAAATTCTAATTTCAACTCTGGACATAGTTTTGTATTAAAATTAGTAAAACGTAATTAAGTTTACCTTATATCCACAATTCCCAGTCATTAAAATTTATTTAATTAGTCGCGTATTGAAGTAGGTAGTCTACCGCACGGCATTACCTCAAATCACGGAAACTTTTCTCCCTGGAGATAAACGTCTAGAATTTGCAATCGATCACGTGTGGCATAGGATCGGTATGAATGTGAGAGGCGTTTGAAGATTCCACTATACCCCGTATGTACAAATTATTGGGTTTCATGTAGTAATATTTGTTTTAGTATAACAGTAAAAAAATGTTCGCTTGTAGTACGAATTTTATGTAGGCCTATAATTTCTTCGACATTTGTACGCTAAATATGTTGTACGCGTTAAATTCCATTTGTAAACTGTAGTAAAAAATAGTAGGCCCACATTAATTTTTTTCTATCACTGTTCACGAATTGCATTTTATGAGTAATGCAAATACTGCGTAAAAATGGTAACGTATGCAGGCAAGTTTATATATAAAATTGGTTCTACAAGCAAACATTTTTATTTACATTCTAAAACAAATATTACGACTAGAAAACCAAGAATTTGTACATCAGGGGTTTATTGGAATCTTAACGGCGTTCACATGACAAAAATGAATATTTTTATATTTGGATGCCATTGCGTTCGTTTCATAGACGTTACTTGTTACTACATTTTCCACATGCAAACATTTTTTTTAGCTCTCGTAAACACAATGACATTCTTTTGTACATTAAAAAAATCTGAAAATAATGAAAATTTACTTTATTTACGGCAATTAAAAATTTAAAAAACGAAACTTTTTGTTTTTTATTATTATTATTTTAGCATGTGGCCAATAGGCCTAATATCTCATTTTAGTGTAACTTATTTCATTCGAGTAAGTTACTTGGTTTTTGAAATTCCCATGTTCCCGTAACTTGCAAATTATAACTTTGACATGTCGCTAGCGGAAAACTATGTGAGCTTAAAGGTTTCTACAAGTGGAACATGTAGTCACAAGTGACTATAAAACAAACACTGTGTCACGGAAATATAAAATTATGAATGTTTCCAGGTGAACACCCATGAGGCCATGAAAGGTAGTTTTTTTTTCGAGTCCATAATCTCAAAACCTTTTTAGGGGATGCGTTGAGAAAATCCAAGACTGAAAGTAATAATGCGATGCATAATTCTATTTAGGTGTTTCGCAAAATAATTTAAGTGTCGTTCGTTCGCAAAAAAATTACTTTGCTTGGTTTTAGCTTATTTCAACAACAAATTTGGTCGTTGTTGATGATATATTTGATGCAAATGTCTAGAAAATAATTAGGTTTAATGCTACCACAAATTAGGTATAAATTACGATATATCTGTGCCAAAATAATAGTATATATTTGTGGCAAAATATTGTAGGGATTCTTCGATATGAAAGTTGTGTATTATTATTATTATTATTATTATTATTATTATTTATTTATTTTTTTTTCAAAAACACAGTTAAACTACCGGTTGCTGTTCCTACGTGAGACAGCGCTATACTGTATTTCAAGCTAGCAGCGTAGAATAAGGTGAGGTGGGTTTGGAGCGCGGTTGCAACAAAAAATTAATTAGGTACAGTAGACTTTACTTCGGAAGACTTTTTGTCTTGTCATTTATTATCATATATTTTTTAACATGTAAGTGTTATAGCGATCAAGATAAATCAATGAATCAAAATATAATATGACAGTATACCTTGCAAGTAAAAACACTAGGGACCGATGATTTTCGCGAGAAGTTTTGTACAAGTTGTTGTACACGCCTGCTTCGTGTTGAATGTTTGGAGGTTTTTTATTTCTCAGCGTCTTGGGGTTCTGCCCGCTAATCACTGACATGTGGTGTCACGGTAGCCTTGTTCTGATTGGCGCAGTCAAATAAGTGACGCCTCTACACGAAGACAAGCTGCCAATAACCACGAAGCATAGTTGCTCGTAAGGCGTTGAAACAAATTGGTTGCGAGAAACCTTTTCGCGAAAATCAGTGGTCCCTATAGGGCCTACCTATAAATTACACAATTCATGCCACGTGTTAAAAGTTTAAAAATTAAGGAAACCAACCATACGCACCACAAAGAAGTTAGCATAGTCAGTTGCTTCGCTTTTATTACTGTTTTACTTTCGTAAATATAAAGCCTCTTACCAACGAATAACAGGAAACTGACTTTAGTATTTTTTCTTCTTTCTCTGTTTTTTTTTACATTGGACGAAATCTATGTCTACACAGCACATGGCATATCAATATATATATATATATATATATATATATATATATATATATATATATATATATATATATATATATATATATATATATATATATATATATACACATGCATATATCATCACGTGCACATATTCGTCGTAAATTGAGTTTTATGTTCGCTTGTGTTGATGACGTCATTTTAACGAGTGCACGTGGCAGCTATCAAAAAATGTTCATATGCGATAAGGATCACGTGAGCAGACTATAACTACATTTCGCTCTACTTCTCTCTGAGCCACTGATACTAACTTAGACGAGTTTGTTCTTAAGGTCATGAACCGTAATTTACACGACTTTACGATAATTATTTTTTTTTATTCCTACACGAAAGCATTGGCATATATCGAAAAACTGACGTACAGTTTTGTTAAGAATTGTCTTTACTCTTTAGTCTTAATTTTTTCTAGACAAAAAAAATCGATTTGGATAATTCGTTTATTAATGAGAGTTTCTTTAATTGCATAATTACCTGAAACCATTGTATATTATGTCTTGAAAAAATTAGTTAACATAGTAGGTATGCACTGTTATGCCACAGTTTTTCTAAGTTTACGATTAAAAAATAGCCATAGTAAAAGCGGTAGACATGATTAATCATGGCCTTTATATTACTTAATTCAATCGCGAAATAATTTTTATATCTTCTCATAGTTGTTTATGGAAAATTTTTGCGCAAATTTATTTGACTGATTTACACATTAGCTAAGAAATGACCGAGAAGGAAAACTTTTAAAACTCAATCAAGTTTTCATTCGGCTGTTACTTTTTCTTACCTTTAAAAGCATATTAGATCGGGAGCAAGTTTAGCGCTTTAGGCCTATGTGTTAAATTTTCTTAGATGTGGCCAAGTGTCTGTCGAACCTATATACTATCACTGACTTGTTTGTTTTTATTCATCTCGGTGTATTCACATTGCTGTAGAGAACTTTTATGTTGTTTTTTTTTCTCAGTACCCCGAAACACCTACTTACTCATAATTTCCCCCCCCCCCCCATTTTAATTCATGTAACAATATTTTCGTCATCTCAATGTATATATTTTTTTCCTTATTCGAAAGCGATATCATGAAAGTTGCCGAGGTGAGCCACGCGGAATATATTGTAAGGGGAGAATTCACTGAAAATTTTAGTTCTTCTAATAATTTTTATGTTTGTGTGAAATGTAGTTTGTTTCATTGTGGCTATTTTTTACTGTAATCAAATATGTTAGCGTTCATTGTTTTTGCATGATAGCGCGTTAAAGTCTAAAGTTATATAAAACGGTTTTATTCAAGAAAAGAATACCGACTTACCGGAATAAAAAAAAAAATTCACACTGAAGAACAGTGTCACTGGCTACGCCAAGACATGGGTAGATAGTTGAGAAAGTTGTGTTTCATAAAGTAATTAGTTACTTCTGTTTCATAGAAAATAGCAGCTACTTTTATAAGTCTCCTACTAATATTATAAGTACATATTAGAAGTAAAACGTTTCATAAAACTAAAAACATATAAAACGTATTAGTAGTAAAAAGGCTTATAATATAAATACAACAGAAATAGTGTTTCAATAAAAGACTTCTAAATATCAGTAAACATTTTATATGTTATAAGAGCATGTTAGAATATTCATAAGTAAGGCAATTATATTTTCGATTGTGATATAGATCATTGTTAGAGGTAGGTACGTCAATTTCGCGGATCTGATCTGGAGTGCTGTCTTCTCGCCGATAACTTGCCTCCATGAGATATTCATCCGTGACCCTATAACTTTACGACGTAATATTATTGAGTAAATATTCAATAAAAAGGTGTATTGTACACGCACACAACTTTTCAAATATTCTGCCGCCAGGTGAAGGGTAAGACAGTGTGTGTGTAAGGCGAAATTCGACGAGGCGCTACGAGCGACGTCGGCCGGCACATGTATTGTGATATCGCCTCTACGCCCCTAAGTCGTAAACGCGCGCGCAGTGTTCCCGCATTAACGTTTTTACTGTGGGACTTTAAGCGGTGACCCTATCATTTTATAGAACGCGTCACTATAGCAAAGTCCAATGTACTTGTAGACCTAAATTTCGAACAAACCCGTTACATATATCTTGAGAAACAACCGCGTGAAAAAGCCGTTTTTAGCCAAGTTTGAGGGCAGTAAAATAATGCTTCCAATGTGCGTGGTGTCTTGAAAGTCACATTTACAAGTAGTATGAACTGTTTTTTTTTTTTTTTTCGTAGATAAGCATTGTGGACGCACGTTTACTGGTCTCTGAGAAAATAACGTAACTCCGAACACGCTGCACGCAGTTCGAGCGCCAACCAGACGACCGCCTTAATGCCTGTAAAGGACCGAGAAAGTACCCATTTTCGCCGTTTCCGACTGTCGGAAAGCGAGCTTTAAATATTACCGGAAGACCTGAAATGGGTTTACACGTGTATATGGGTGGTTCACTTTAAAGTGAGCACTTCCCAACACTTACAATAATTTCAAAAATATATTTATTGGGGCTAAATATGTAAATTTTAGAGAATTGTGAAATGTTTACACTGGTTATTAGTAGGGATAGGAAATTTCGCGAAAACATTTTTGCAGCACTTTGTTTCAGCGCCGTACGTGCACACCTGCATCTCTACTACGTGGTCAGTGATTGGATGCCGTAACATCCAGCGTCTGCAGGTTAAACCCGCAAATCACAGACGTGATGTGTCTCAGTTATCCATGTACTGATTGGCCCAGTCTAATGAACTGCACAAGAGCACTCTGTCAATGGGAGATGCAAAGCAACGCTAGGAGCAGCACTGTCGCGCCTTGCAGACGGCCGGAATGGTGATAGAGATGTATTTTTCGTATGCGTAGCAGTGGAAACGCAAGTTTGTTTTCATTTTTAAGGGCTCGTGTGGATAAATGCAGGCTTATCAAAGTATATAAAACCAATATTAAACATACGAACTATTTAATACAAAATATGTAATAAATTGTTTAATATATCCCACATTATTGATAATTATTGAAGTGTGCATTAGAAGCGACGCGGAATAAAGCCGCATGGAGAGAGTGTAGCAGTAAAGGATTTTGTTATGCCGGAAATAAAATTTATAAGAAACAAATTTAATACGATGTTTTTGGAAAACTACAAAATTGATTAAAATTTGTGCGCATGAAAACTGTCCGATTAGAATGCTTATAAGGTTACATAATACTTGAAGGTTAGTTCATGCTGTTGTTACAACATATATTAATATTATCGTTATTGCAAGTAGTCTAATACTTTGTATAAAAAATGATATTATGAGCTTGTAATTTTAACGTTACTACGAAACGTTCTGCAAACGTAGCTTCGGAATTTTTTTTGTAGGAAAAATATCAACTTTTCAAAAATATACATAACACGGTTAATTATGTTTAATTAGTCACGCATGCTAAGTTTGTATTTTAACGCTTACAAATGAATAGACACGTCTACGACATATCATTTCATCAACTTAGTATTCAGTAAATGGACAAGGTTAGGCCTAACCTAGTTAGTTCTAAATAAACCAGTTATAATGAAAGAAACGTGTTAACTAAAATAAATACAGAAATTGGAAAAGAAAATACAAATAGGGAATACAGAATTAGTTTGGAGAATACTGTTTACAATATGAATACTATTAGATTGGCAGAAGATGCAATGTGTGAAAATGACAACTCTTGTAACTATATTTTTACACTGTTACCTATCGACAGTGCTCTTTATATACATATAGAAACATATTTTTAATAAAACTCTTTTATTTTTACAACGAAGAACAGTACTTTTGCCACCTAGTATTTATTTATAGACATTAAATAGCTTCGCTACGCACGTGTACAATATAGCGTCTGCAGTAGGTATCACCATTCCGAAGGTTCAGAAGTTCACCACCAGATGTCAGCCACTTTGCTTTGCATCTCCCATAGCCATGAAGTTGAGCTGCAGGTGTGCACGTAAGGCACTGAAACAAAGTGGGGCAAAAATCTTTTCACCAAAAAATCCTGTCCCTAGTTATTAGTTACGTGAAAGTTTTCGTATTTAAAATAGTAAAAATGGCAGCATAATGGCTCACGGAAAATTGTAAGCAGTGCTCAGTTAATCTTAAATAGCCTAAAATCTTCTTTGACTACTATTCCTAGCGACTCCTGATTTTCGCGAATATATTTCCGCAATACCTTGTTTCAATGTCTTGGTTCCACCTCTGCAGTTCTACTTCTTTGTTATTTACAAATTGAGTTTGTGTAAAGACGTTTGTAAGTTGTTCCTACCAGTCAGAATAAGGTTACTGCGAACAACACACGCCCGTGATTTGCAGTAAAACGTTGAGGCCTCGCTATTTAGTTTTGTAGTGGTTTCGAAAAAAAATTTAACGCAAATTATTACATATATCAAAAAATCATCTTACATTTTTAACACTTATATATCATCGTTTGCATATGAATTTTCCTCTTGCGGTACATCAAACGGATTTTTATATTTTTGCTCCTGAAATATAATATATTTTGTGTTCAAAATGAGGTGAAATGAAGCAAAATAATTTTCTGCTAACAAACGGTACTTAAAAAAATATATATAAAATAAAAACAGCCTTGCCGAAATTGTGTATTATATGACTGTACACAGTCTCAAAATTTTTCAAAGCATTTGGTTAAAAAATATTTCAGTTATTTTCAATTGTTTGAAATAATTTGTGGATAATGGCCTTAAGACACGTTATAGTAAAATTCAGCCAATCATTTACCATGAAGCAGAGCCGCAGATGTGCGAACGAGGCACTGAAGCAAACAGGTGCAGACATCTTTTCACCAAAAATTGTGGTCCCTAACTATTCCTAATAATTAGAGACGGGATAAATCCGCAGGTTCACTGACCTGTATGTTAGCCTTCAACAACATCTGTATACTCAAGGAAACAGCAACTATTCATTAGCTGCTCGCTAACACAGTCAAATGGGCCCGCATTTAGTTACATTGTTATTATTGGCTCGTCAACTTCAAGGTGATGTCAAATAAGTCAACGGTCAAGTGTGAAAGTAGCACGAACTCTAGCTTGTGCCTGAAAGAAAACGCGCATTTTTTAGGTATTTACTAATTAGTAGAGGCACGAGTATTTCGCGTATTAATCTGGCAACAGCCTAGACTTCTCAGACCTATACACACACTGGCCAAAGTCTAATATACATTGGCTTCTAACCGTGACACGTGTTACCACCACAACTTGTTTCCTTATTTATCACTGGCTTGCAGTCGTCAAATATGTGTTAAAACAGGTGTAGTCTAATCACAGAAGGAGTAATGAAGTATACAGTATTGGCATTCAACCTGACCTAGAATCAATATGCGAAATAATCTTGCCTCTACTAATTAGTCATCACTCGCACGTTCGCATTTACACGTGTCGGCCGCTTGGCGGCCTGGGCAGACCTCACTAAGGTGAGTCCTTGTAGGTAGACTTGGTTTGTTAGTAGTGTGCGAGGCACAATATCGGTTTAGTGCTAACTGTGCTGCTGACCGGCGTTTGTATGACAGTATCGTCACCTGTACGCGCAAGTCACCACTCAGCGTACAGTGCAGCAAGTGCTTTATTGTTCATATCAAAGTTGAACAATAGTATTTTATTTGTGTGAAGTATGTTTATATAATTATTTATTTTGCATTCGGTTTGTAATTCCCCACGTATGCCACACATGGCCGTTTTTAGTTACGCGAGGGGCCGCGAATGTCATGTAGGCCTTGAACATATTTTAGATGTGAGTTTTATTTTCGTAGATATGCAATATAAATGCAATGCGTATTAAGTAGTTGTGTTAAAAAAGGAATGACCACAACTTGCTATGTAACACATTTCAAGTGCAGGGAGGCGTCTTTACTAAGAAGTCTTGAGTCTTACAGGCAAACCCTAGGTCTTATTTATGTAACTAAATGTAAAATCATTAGGCCTACCTTCAATCGTTACTGACTATATTCCGGAATGCTATTCATAACGGTAGAGGAACGGGTGTAACGTGAAAGTAGGTTAGTTTTTTTTTTTTTGTGCAGGAGACAACGTTTACTTGTTTTATCAGCTCACGTCACTGTGTGTTCAGTGACGCGCAGTTTAAACACTGTGAAACACGACGGAGAAACGTGTCATTTGCAACTGTAATAAGTTTATGATAGCGTTTACAACGTTCAGCACCGGGAAACTCTTTACATTGGGCGTGTAAGTGAATTAGTAGTTAGGAAATTAGTTACGACGTAGGCTATTTGCAGAGAAGAAACATGTCAACGTTTTAGCCTTTATTTTCCTTCGTAGTAAAATTTCGGTCTCATTTCCTTCCTCTTGAATAATTTTTTAAGTAGTTAACTTTTTTTCCTGGAAGAGGTTCCGATTACATATGTGAAGATCATATTAGGTTTAAACTCACTCATCGTAAATATCGGCTGTAAGTTAATATTAAGGGCGTTGGACCCGTAAATTTTTTTTTTTTTCATATTTGTGCCAAACACTGTTTAACTTTTGTGCATTAGATAACGCGTTATTTCCCAAAATAAAAAAAAAAAATAGGCCCCGTAGTTTTTGCATATTCACTCATCAAAGTCACAAAATGGCAATTGCGGTGTAGCCAAAATAAAAAAAAAAGTAATTAACTAATGAATTCCAAATTACAGTAACTGATAGTCAGTGTATCAATGCATTTTATGACATGGTTGACCAAAGTTAGTTTTGAAAATTTCAGTAGTAGGCAAACGTCAAAGTTATACAAAAATTTACTCATTTTCATAAAATTTTTAAAAATGCAAAAATGTAGGGCCTATCACTTTGTGTTTACAAAAGTGTCTTAAAATAGCTCACATCATTAAGAATTAATATGAATTTTCTTGTTTCTGGAAATTAATTACCTATTTTTTATTATTTTGGCTACGCCGCAACTGCCATTTTGCGACTTTCATAGGTGATTATGCTAAAACTATGAGACCTAATTTTTTTTTTATTTGGGGAAATGACATGTTATCTTATGTGTAAAAGTTGAACAATATTTGGCACAAATATAAAATTTTGGATTTTTACGGGGTTAACGTCCTTAAGAAACTAATTTTCGGTTTACCTGCATAAGAGATAACATATGACATGCTTCCACGGAGTAGCGTCCACAACAAACGTACATCATTGTTTATTATTATTCCCAAGCTTCCTCCGCCGTTCATGTCCGCCTCTCTTCTCCGTTTAATTTCCTTCCGCCGAAGCAGCAAATTGTATTCGCCCGTACTGATAGGGCGAAGGTCGCCGCCCGTCCGGTCCGAACCGGAACTTGCCTAATTTAATATTTCCCGGGAAGCGCTTCTTGCTGAGAGGTTCCACTTTCGCTGCAACATTGTCATAAGATAGCGTGGTACATAATTCAGCGCTAAAAGCATACGTCTGAAAATGTGGCTTTGTAAAAAAAAAATAAGAATAAAAATTATTGCCAACTTACCTAACAAAATTTGTTTCCGAATAACTTATTTCTATGGACCTGAAAAATTCGTGTTTTCTTTTACGTATAGGCTAGAATTCCTGCAACTATTAGTTCGTGTCACTTTCTCAAATAGCCCTTGATTTATTTGACACCTCGTGTAAGTCTCTGAGCCAATAAAAACAATATAGCCTACCTCAACATGCCCTATACAACTGTATCAGCGCGCAGCTATTGAACAGATACCTATTGTTTGATTGAATACACATATTCTTGGCTAGCCTACAGGTCCGTGAACCCGCAAATTATTCCGGGCTCTATTTATTTCTTTATAACAATTAAATCTCTCCTGCCGATATCTCGTACATTTAATTTCTGCTGGACAGATCACACTTAACAAAGGCATCATTTTGATTATAAGTGATTGGTCATAAAGTTGGCAAACGTAGATATCTAGGTTCGTTATTTTGTAGTTTTTCCATTTTAACGTTTAAAAAGTTGTAAATTTCAGTGAGTGTTTTTAGCGTTTATTTATCTACCACGAACTCTTTTAAGAGTTAGTGGACGCTTTTTTTTTACGTTTGAGGCATGGAAACGGGGAAGGCGTAAACCGACAATATTAGACTACACGTCCGCCAAACACCTTGTCGTTTCTAGGCGCCAAGGACTTTTCGTAGAATGGGTAAAGACACTGGAAACTCGCGAAAATATTTAACATAGTTTCCAATAACCAGTAGTATATGAACCGTGACACGTGTGAACAGTTTTCTGACAAATCACACACGTTCTGAGTTAAAACTGAAAAGTTCTAATTGGGTCTGTTGAAGAGGGATACAGTGCTTCATATAAACGATAGCTAGAGATGATGGTTTATCGCGGGAAAAGTTGACTGTTTGATGGATTTCAATACACGTCCAGCTTACCAGAAGATTACTGGCTTTAGCTTGTACGTGGAGCTGTTGCTCTATTTGACTGAGCCAATAAGAATCCCGATATTGTAATATTTGATGTCTGCAGACAGCTACGTTGTGTCAGTGTTTTCAAGGCTATCTTGGCACACAACATTTTCGCGATATACCATCATCTCTAACGATAGCCAATACAGGTACAAAACCTTCAGTGTTATACATAGCATGTTGGAGCCTAGCAAACAATCAACTTTTCCCACGATTTACCAGTGTCTCTAAGAATGTGTTTTTCACCCATTTATTTTATTTGTGGAAAGTATGTCGTTATTGTCAATGCAGGTTTCTATGATTTTGTTTTGCGATTACGGTTGATATTTTCTCAGCTACAGCAACGTGAAAATTTCACTCTTGGCACTTTTGAGGACCTTGGAAATTATGTTTTTAATTAGCGTACAACGTTGTTAAAATCACAGGAACACAGTTTGAAGTGTGTCTTATTATCGTAGATAAACGCATTGGAAAAATGTTTAATTGTTATACAAGAAATATACTTTCCGTATCATGCTACAGCGCGGCTCATGCGCCAGATTCACTGCTCAGACGCGACGGATCTGTCCGATCATAAAAGTTATGCACGTGTATGAGTGTCGAAATTCTAACGTGTCTTCAAATGATTCCACAAAATTTAATGGTCTCTACTAACAACGTTGGGCGTTTTCTTTTGCTAGGATTGCTCTAATTTAAAATTTTCTTTATTCGCGACCGAATACATGGGTATTTTAAATTACTTACGCTTTTAAAGTCAGTTATTTCCACATGCCCTATTCATGTTCCTCGCGCACAGTCACCGGGAAGGAAATTGGGGCGAACGACTTGGTTTAATCCAGTCCAGCTTGGATTCTGTCCTAAAGGCCTTTGGAAGCGGAATACGCCTCAGAAGTTACGTTGGCCGTCACAGTGTTTAGTTATGAATACAGACAGTAAATTTTCGTTAAAAGATTTGTCACCACGTTTCAGTGCCTTACGCGCACATTCTTTATGGTTATTGGCAGGGTGTTTTTGTGTAGAGTCGTCACTGTGCTAATCAGAACAAAGTTCACTATAGGCGGTTCGGAATAAAGTGAGCACTCAAGAAAGCCCTGCTAAAGTTCTATTTTCAGCCTATACGTATCTTTACGCACGTAACGGCTAACGAAGGGAAATTTCTAATATATATAGACACGTCACTTGATGATTGCGCGTGTAAGATAACATGTACAGTCCGTATGAATCGCTATAGTTGATAAAAAAAAAGTTTATTAATTATATAAAATACAATTTTACCGATTTCTGTTGATTTTGTTACAGTATTGTTGAATTTAAATACGAAAATACATGGAACTATTTTTCGTGGTTTCGCTGCAAACCATACAAGCAGTAAGGTAACTATAGTTACAGTTGAATTACATGCAGTAACGGCTAGTGAATTTTTTCACAGGTAAAATTTTTAGTGTTCATTTTATCCTGAACTGCCTATACAACACTGCAGGCCTGTGATTTGCGGATAGAAACTCAAGACGCTGAGACTTAAAACCAGAGACCTGAAAAATTTGCGTTTACTTGTTGGCGCAAACTAAAATTCCAGCCACTGTAGGTCTGTGTTACGTTCACAATTGACCGTTGACTTACTCGACACTTCCTGGAAGTAACCGAACCAATAATAAAACTGTCTCTGAATACAGGCCCATTTCACAGTGTCAGCGAGCAGCTAATAAACAGCTTTTGTCTAGCACGATTTCACTAATATTCTTGGAGGCTAGCCTACAGCTCAGGGAACCCGCGAATTTGTCAAGTCTCTAGTTAAAACACCTAAATCAATGACAAAGAAGCTGAGCTGCAGGTGTTCATACAAAGCAATAAAACGAAGTGGCGCAATAAGTCTTTTTGCGAAAAATTCGTGTCTTTATGAGAGGTGGTTATTTATGGCGGGAATAGTTGACTGTTTTCTATGTCATCGTGACGGAAACTTTGTCTATACTTCTGGCTATCGCCTGCACATGAAACTGTTACTATATTTGAAAGGGCCAATTAGGATTATTCCTGAGAGGTGTAATCAACGAGCTATATAGTTAACATAGAGGGGCGGAAACGATTCCAAAATGAAGCCCAATTGAACGGCTGTTTTGACCCAAGAAAACATTGCGAACAGCAGTGTGGCCAACATTATGTTGAAAATTCCGTCATATGTGCGCATAAAATCCGTAAATTCATAGCTCCACTATATTCCCGCTAAACACAGTAAAAATGCCAATAATTATTGTAATATATTATACTGTAATAATGTTTAAATTAGGATAGTCACTCGCGTCTCTAGACCGGATATAAGAATCCGCCATATTATCTAGGGTCAAAATACCACTTTCAATTGGGCTTCACATCAGAGCCTTGGAGATTGCTGTTTCCGCCCCTCTATGTTTACTATATAGCTAGAGCCCGGTAATTTTCGCGAAAAGAATTTTGCAGCACTTTGTATCATTGCCTTATGTGCGCACCTGCATCTCTGCTTTGTGGTCAGTGATTGCATGCCGTAATACCCAGCGTCTGGAGGTTAAACCCGCAAATCACAGACGTGATGTGTCACAGTTATCCGTGTACTGATTGGCACAGTCAAATAAATAACGACTCTGCACAAAAACACTGTCAATAGCCTTGAAGTTGAGTTGCAGGTGTGCACGTAAGACACTGAAACAAAGTGGGGCAAAAATCTTTTCGCGAAAACTACCGGGCTCTATATATAGCTCGTTTGGTGTAATGTATGATGCCTGTGACTGGTCAATAGACAACTATGTCTTGTCGGACAGTTATCATTCAATCATGTGTTTTGTAAAACTGCATCTCAAAAGTAATTCTCCTGTATTCGTCACCGCACGTACTGTATGTTACGTTGTAACCGTCAAATTGGCTTCTATTGCTATTCAGCTCGTTCACGTTTGTGAACGACATTGTTTTGTGTGTGTGTGTGTTCTCCTTATTTACCAGACGACGTGTGTCACACGTACCTCTGTGTGCTCGAGACTCCAGTCGTTCATTAGCGCGACCTGCTTGCGTGAACGAGGTCGCCAAGGCGTAGTACTGTGGTCGAATATTCCGCGTTCAAAATATCGGACGGACTATGCACACGTATGGCCTTTCAGTTTTTATTTGCGTAAGTTTAATATATTTTTATATATTCAGAATACGTTATTACTAGGGCCCGGTAATTTTCGCGAAAAGATTTTTGCCCCACTTTGTTTCAGTGTCTTACGTGCGCACCTGCAGCTCAACTGCATGATTATTGGCAGAGTGTTTTTGTGCAGAGTTGTTATACATTTGACTGTGCCAATCAGTACATGGATAACTGTGACACATCACGTCTGTGATTTGCGGGTTTAACCTCCAGACGTTGTATGTTAAAGCATCCAATCACTGACCACAAAGCAGAGATGCAGGTGCGCACGTAAGGCACTGAAGCAAAGTGCTGCAAAAATCTTTTCGCGAAAACTACCGGGCTCTAGTTATTACCTGCATAAAATAGGAACATAACACCAACTGATAACAACAATTTCAATTTTGTAAGAAATATAGGTTGTCCACCCGTGGGAAAATCAGTGAAGACAGGTAAATGTCAGGGAATTTCTCCTGGCAGGGAAAAGTCAGGGAATCTTCTTATGATGCTTAAAAAATAATTGCAGTTTCTTTATTGTTTACGTGCGACGCAGGATTTAATTTTAAATATTATAAATACAAATATGTCAAGATAAACAGGCGCTATGCAACTAATTACATGCTGTATTAACATTGAAAGCAGACATTACAAGTAGTCCCTAATGTCCTAATGGGTAGACATGTACACAAAACATGACAAACTTTTTTTACACGGAATCGACGTTCCGGTGCATTATGAAGTTAGACTATAGCCGGAAAAACATTGTATCGTCACAATACATTCGTGTTGTCCTCTGCTGGTATTGGGTCTGTGAGTACTTGTGAATATATGTTTATAACTGATGTCAGGTTTATTTAATCTGCAAATAAGGTAGACCTAGCCTGGAAAACAGGGAAAAGTCAGGGAATTTCAAACATCAATTTCAGTGGACACCCTGGAATAGGTGATGTTACACTTAATGTTGGTCGTAGAAAACTCGGTAGTACGTTAACCCTAATAAATAAGCAAATGATTGGTGCAAGTGGCATATCCAAAACTTCCCACTCTGCCCTCCATGGTCTGAAAGCCGTAAGTTTTATTGCTGACGATCCAAGTGCCAAATGCGGTGGAATGTATTGGCTTGGCCAGCGTTTAAGGAATTTACCTACAAAAGTTTAACGTTCGGAGTTTGAACACGATTTATATGTTAAAAGATTTGTTTTTTACTTCTCAATGAATTCATTTCACTGATAACTTGTTCAAAAAAATTTTTATGATATGTATTTTTACTGTCGAATATTGCTACACTTAGAAACTTCGAGGATGTAAATACGTGCATAAGGCCATGCTCCCATGTTTCTGCTCTGTTTTGCGTAATTATTTTTAAATTTCAAACGAGAGCAGATATCACAAATCTGTTTGGCAGGTTTGTTTAAAATAGTTTTTTTGCCGAGATATATAAATTTTTTCAAGACAACAAATTATACGGTTTCTAATAATAAGTCAATCAACAAAAATTTCCTTAATTATATAACTTTGTAAAACCATAGTATCTTGGAAAAAACTAGCCGTAAGGGTAAAAACAGTTTTAAACAAAACTGCCAAACAGATTTTCGTTACTTGCTCTTGTCTAGGCATGAAAAATAATTATCGCGAAAACAGGGGAGCATGGTCTTCATAGGCTACCTGAAAGGTAACTTTAAATTCACATTTCACATAAAGAATTTACGTAACATATTACAAGTATTTTTCCTCGAAAACCTTTCCCATGCGATTAAAAGTAGTTAATAATTAAGTTTTATTAGTTTTTAATAATTTATTTCCAACTTAAATTCCATAACTGCAAGCTTGATGCAGAGCGCCGAAGAGGACGACTTCGAGGACATGAGTTGAGTGGGGAGCAACGGCGGAATGTATATGCTGGATAAGCGGGGCTGCCACGACAAAGCCTACTAACCAATGACGTCTCCTAAGTTTCCCACAAATGCAAGAATCGGAAGTTAACCTGACCGGAAATCGAACCCGGATCGTCGTGATAGGAAACGAGTATTACCACATTAATGCGGTACTTTTTTCTTTCTCTCATTTACTGCCACTCTAAGCTGGCACAAATGATGTAGGGAAAGGAATAATTTGCGAGTTCAATGACCGACGTCTTATAATTCACTGTCCTATGCATACTCAAGCTCCATATATTCGTTCATTGACTGTTGTTCCAGTGTGTAGCAGCTGATGACAAATGACCGGGGCTTGTGTATAAATAGGACAATGAATTATAATACGCATGTCGTTGAACACGCGAAATATTCCTTTCCCTAATGATATGCCGTGCACTTTGTGTGGCTGAAGGAAATGCACTTGGACCAGCTCCGTTCACTAGCTAACTGCAAGTTCTCGTGTTCTTATCTTGACCAATTTGTTGTCATATATGCAGAGGCGTCGATTCATATCGGTGCTTGAACTGTGTGGAACTTGGTTTAGAAATCGAGATTGTAAAAGTGAGCTGACCAAACTATTGACCTATGTAACATACTGATATGTGAAAGTTGTGCTGTATACGTTTAAGCGTTGTGATATATCATTTTTGTCGGTCTGTAGACTATAGGCCTATAATTAAAAAAAAATAATTTTCGCCAAGTATTTAGGCTATCTGTTATGACACGTTAGTTTTTCGAGATGTACTGAGACGAAAACAGACGTCCTAAACACTTACATGGTGGTTCTTCAGAAATATTGTTGCGAGCCGCGACTATCTGGCTGAGCAGTGTAATAAGATACAGTGGCAGCAGAGCTGAGAGACCTCCAAGTGCTCTGTACGGCTCGTGTTACCTTGTGTGGCGGGTGGCGCCACAGCAACCGCCTGCACGCCACGATTATCGGGCGAGCAGCGTAAGCTGATATTGCAGCGGTAAGAGCAAAGAAGTTCGGCGTATATTGTGCTGCTCATGTTACCTTTTAGCGGTGTGCGGTGTCGCCCATTTTTCATTAACTTTATTTAGTTGTTTTATTGTTATTCTTTTGTTTTTATGTATTTCTGGATACGAATATATTCGTTCCGGAATTTATTCGTGTTGTTTTTTGTTGTACGTATTTGATGTATTTCTGGTTACGAGTAGGCCTATATTCCTCTCCAGAGTGGTAGTCTTTATATGCTATATAATTTTTGACAACAGCTAATACTGTTTTTTTATATAGTGAGGTTCTCTGCAACTCAGCAACATTCTCCCGAAATGGCATACGTCTATAAAAATGTTTCAGTTTATACTTTTAAACCATTACAGAGATCGTTCAAAGATCAGCTGATCGCTGACCAATGCACTTTATGTACAGCTGGCGAATATAATTTTTAAAATTAATCCAATAAATCATTTATGTGAAACAAAATTCGTTCATCACGAAGTAGCTTACTCAATAAGCGTATGGATGTTAGCAGTAGATAAAACCCTAGAAATCAAATTGAGAAGGGAAACTATGCCAGCTAGAAAGAATCATATCTTAATAGACTATAGGACAAGATTCCCCATCGAGATTTGTTAAAAAGTTTATACATTATTCGTTTTTAATTACTTTAGTGCTCTAAAACCAGTGTATGTATTTTTGTAACTGCATTGCTAAATTAATTATTTTTATGTATAAGTGCGTACCAGCTGTTAAGGGTGCGGTCTACCGCAATTTTCATCATCATTATTTTATTTTTTATTTGTACCAGGTATTTTTTTCTTTGTTTTAGACACAAAATGTGACAAAATTTGGCTCTTATGAAATTTTTTTATCTCTCATAGTTTTCACATAATGGCTTGTTAAAGTCATATTTTGCATGTTTCCGTTTTAACGACTACACTAAAACCAACTGATATACCAAACTCAAAAAAATCACAGCGGATTAAGACATTGCAGGCTACAATGACATGCTCATAAAATTAAAGAATAAACATTATTTGTATTTTAAAAAAAATTTTTTGAACATTTAAAATTTTTATTTTCAATTTGAGAAATTTTTTAAAATTCAAATAATTTATATTCTTTAATTTCATGAGCATGACAGTGTAGCCTGCAGTGTCTTTACCCACTGTGATTTGTTTGAGTTTGGTATATCAGTTGGTTTTAGTGTAGTCGTTAAAACGGAAACATGCACAAATATGACATTAACAAGCCATTACGCGAAAACTATGAGAGATAAAAAAATTTCACAAGAGCCAAATTTAGTCACGTTTTGTGTCTAAAATAAGAAAAGAAATATCTAGTACAAATAAAAAATAAAAAAATGGTGATGAAAATTGCGGTAGACCGCGCCCTTAACCAGCCTATGTCTGGATTAGGCTGTGAATGAATGGTTAAAATTTGAACTTCCTCGGCGCTGAGGCTTTTTGCCAGTGACGAGCTGGGAAGCCACGCCTGTGGAGTCGACAGAGGATTCTACCCCTAGCCTTCCCTCCTCCCACGAAGGGGAAGTGACGCACGGGGACAAAGATGAAGGAACTTGCGGTTTTTTCCAGGAGGCTGCACTTGGCCTCGCAATGTCCGGTGAGTCATCAAGGTTCATCGCACTGCTTCGGCTTGCGTAACAGAGCGACCCAGCATGCCATCCTTCGTCACGTGGTTGCTAGGGACTACAGCTTGCGGTGCGAGAAAGCCGTGTCGGATGCGAAACTAGAGTAATGAGGGCCTTCACTCCATTCACTCACTTTACTTTCCCGTTAATTTAAGTGTTTCGGCAGTACACGATGCAAACATAAAGTTAAAATAACGGCAGTTGAAGAACAACTGAGCAACTTTTCTCAAAATGGAATTATTGTGTTATAAATCGTCACATACTTGCCATAAATGCATATCACGCAAATATTCCGAAACAAGCTTCAATTATTGAAACATTATCAATTTTTTGAAGTATCTTACAGAAAAACAGCGACGCGACCTATCGATGAAACGTACTTATAAACGATTATGCTAGTTACAAGGAATGACGTAGACAGGTTTGTTTAAATGTTAATATACACAAACCTATAATTTACGGAACGTATTGCATTATTTACGGGAAAATAAAATGACGTACTACTGTGTCCTTACAAGCAACATTTCAGTTGGATTTGTTCTCCAACAAAGATGGTCGCAAAACACAACTTAAATATGTAGGCAATTTTCCTGAACTTTGTTACGCAACAACACCTTAGTACCCTATCTATATATAAAGAGGGTCACGAGACATTTTAAAGACAGCCGCGGCGTCATTTTAGTTACAGAATACAAATTCTCGTCGTTACCCAGTAACTGTGTATAAAGATCGTATACGAGACTGGAAAAATTACAGAACGGACCCCCTGGTCCTTTTTGGCAGAGGTCCCAAATGTTGAAGAATCGTCCGATGTGGCAACCCAGACCTTACCATCTGCTGTGTGGTTAGTTCTGCAGAAGTGCAGAATGGGAGTTGAAGCACTGAATATGTATGCATGATACATATTCAATGGTTGAAAAGGGATTGTGTAGCTGCTTGGGGGGCTGAGGGAGGGGGGGGGTGGCAGACGAGACCAGTTCCCTGATGCGTTGTCATGTGGTTGAAACCGACACCACCGCGACTTGCTTTTTCTGCCAGCTGAAATTAATGACCTCCTGGCGCCGGTTGCGTTACGTGCCGCCTCTGTTCCGCGAATTTTGCGGCGAACAGCGAGCCTTCCTCTGTTGTGATGTCGCTTTCTGATTGGCCGCCACCCTACAAGCCCGAACTGTCGTTCTCGCTCTCTTGCAGTGACAGCTTATGTCTAGACTGCAAGAGTAATGTCAGCTGAAACCCTTAATAGGTTTTTCGATTCCTAGCAGCAAACACAGCGCGAATCGTTTGTGTCAGCTTTTTCCCGGAAAGACCGTCAGCTTTTATCTTATTTTATACCGCGCACGAGGGGGGGGGGGGGAGATGGGGCACGGGTTTAATTCCCGGTCCACCCTCGTTCTGATGCCGGTGTTCCTATGTTTTCCGACATCTTTCCAGGCGAATGCTGATATTGTTCTTTACAATCTTCATCCTTACTGTTACTGATTATTAGAGACCGGAAAAATACGCGGGTTCACTGACCTGTATGCTATCCTTCAACAATATATGTGTACTCAAGCAAACAACAGCTATTCATTAGCTGCTCGCTGATACAGTGATATGGGTCCGCGTTAGTAACATTGTTACTATCGGCTCATAGATAGGGCCCGGTAGTTTTCACGAAAAGATTTTTGCAGCACTTTGTTTCAGTGTCTTACGTGCGCACCTGCATTTCTGCTTTGTGGCCAGTGATTGGATGCCGTAACACCCAGCGTGCGAAGGTTAAACCCAGAAATCACAGACGTGATGTGTCGCAGTTATCCGTGTACTGATTGGCGCAGTCAAATGAATAACGACTCTGCACAAAAACACTCTGTTAATAACCATGAAGTTGAGCTGCAGGTGTGCACGTAAGGCACTGAAACAAAGTGGGGCAAAAATCTTTTTCGCGATAACTACCGGGCCCTATTCATAGACTTAGGTGGTGACAAATAAGTCAACGGCCAATTGTGGAAGTAGCACGAACTTGCGGTTAATGGAATTACAACTTGTGCTTGAAAGAAAACCCCAGTATTTCAGATCTCTACTCATTATTAGAGCCAGTGATTTTTGGTGAATATAATTTTACAGCGCTTTTTTTCAATGCCGTATGCGCCTATCTGAAGTTCTGTCCTATGGCCAGTGATTGGATGTTATTTAACTTCCAGTGTCTCAGGGTTCTTGCAAATCACAGACGTGTGGGGTTGCTGTAACATTGTTCTGACTGGCACAGTCAAATGAGGCACTCATCCGCACTAATGCGTGCTGCCAATAACCATGAAGCAAGCAAATATGTGCACGTAAGGCATTAAAGCGAGTTGGTGCAAATATTTTTTTTCACCGAAAATCACTGCCTCTACTGATTAACCAAGCTACTGGTTCCGTCTTAAGGAGCGGCATTTTTATAAGGGCGGCAAGGGGGGGGGCAAATTCCCTCCCCCCTCGATTTAGAATTTTGAGTGTATAAAATTCATTTTTTGTATTTTGTCATTTAAATAATGCTAGCTTAAGCACATAAAACTGAAGTTTTATTATTAAAGTTTCTAATTTACACACGCTTAATTAATAAAAAAGATGCAACAAGGTCTCTATTGCCGAAAAAAAATTTTGCCCCTTTCCGTAGAAAAACCTGAAATGACGTCCCTGGTCTTAATGTGGCCGACTGGGTGAAGGTATTTTGCGAGTTCGATACCTAGATGTGCGCAAGAAGTAAGGACGGATGTGAGATAGGATAGTTCACTTTACTACAGACTTTCCAGCAATAAAATAATATGATCACCGCTTAAAGTCACGTAATAAAAATGGTTCTACGGGGGTCTTGCACTCTGGTTCAGCGCTTGGCTTTGAGGCGATGCGGCATTTGATGCGCGCTTCAAGGTCGCCCTTATAGCTCCGTCGCTTCTGAGCAAAACCGCTCAAAGTAGGCACCGACCTTAATTGCCTTTCATATCCGCGCTTGAAATATTTTCGAGCTTTTCAAGACTTCCGTGTGTGAGATATTACAAACAGGATTCGAAGGAAAAAAAAAAACAACGAAGATATAGAAACATTTACGTAGGCCACGTTGGAGTGAGTGAAGAGATTTTGGAGCTGGTATGGGTGGTATGATATGAGTATGGAGCAGCGCTGGAAGGAATGGGCGGTGGAAACGGGAGATCCCTGAGAAAACCCGCCGACCAGCGGCATCGCCTGGCACGATTCCCACGTGCGTAAATCCGGGGACCGACCCCACAGGGAATCGAACCCGGATCGCCTTGGTGGGAGGCGAGAGGTCTGACCCCCTTGCCACGTTGAACAATACACCCCACAAATAAATGTATTGATGTTAGAAGTGCCATAGGAAAAGAATAATATCAAAGTTCTTCACCTTATTTGAGTGTCTTGCACGTAGATGTGATATTGATTTACATTTACCAACCAGCGGAACCCTTAGCGCTCCATCCATTTTGTGCTTCCCCCACATAAACGCAGGCAATGTAGGGAGATAACAGCGCTGAATTTCTCGACGTGAGATGACATGCCAGAAGTTTTATCACGCACCTGACGCATCTGTTTGTTGTTATCTCATAGATTGTGGTCAGGACGTTGGTTGGCCTTCGTCCTAATCTTTCTGGGCGAGTGAATGGTGGAGATAATGCATCCTTTCCCTGCTGGCAACTGTACCTTTGTTGTAAAAATCAAATCTATTTAGCAGCAAAATAAATATTTTAAGTAGACGTCATATCTGATAACTTTTTAATATTTAAATTAACGTCATGTCTCATGTGTCTAGAAACCCATAAAAACGCGATCCTACATGCAATTTGTTAAATTTGCGAAATTCGCCACAGTATCGCTTTCCTTTAAGTAAATATTAATTTCTACGGCCCTGAAAAATTAGCGATTTATTTAGGTCACAATCTGTAGTTAGAGATGATGGTTTGTCGCGGGAAAACTTGACTGTTTGCTGGATTTCAACACACGTTCAGTTTAACTAGAAGATTACTGGCGTTAGTTTGTACTTGGAGCTGTTACCCTATTTGACTGAGCCATTAAGAATCCCGATATCGTAATAATTGATTCCTGCTATTGGTCTGCAGACAGCTACGTTTGTCACCTACTCATACATGTTGCAAGAAACTACAGCGTCTTCAAGGGTATGTTCGCACTAAACATTTTCGCGATATACAACCATCTCTATAGTATTTAAGAGGCGTGAGTACCTGGCGCATGGGCGGTGTTGTACTTGTAGCCTGTCGCGCGAAACCGCTTAAATTGTTCTTATTGCGGTTAGCTACGAAAATAACACACATTTGAAGCTAATCTTCTCACATTTCAAAAATTCAGCTCTCTTGTTAGAAACATGATTTCGGAGCCTCTCAAAATAGCTAAAAACAGCTTTTGTACTACTGTAACTCCGGAAATACGACATGAATTCGTGAAGTGCAAAACGAGACGCGTGCATTGACCTTTACTTCAAACTGTCCAAAAAGTAAGAATTTAGGGTCACCGCTTAAAGTCGCGTGTTAATTAGAGTTCTACGAAAAATCTTGCACGCTAGTTTAACGTGCTGTGAATAGAGGCGATATGTTTCTCGTCGAGCATGGTACTCTGGCTCCAACCGGTCTGCTGTTCCTACGCGTCAAATGTGGAAATTTGAATCCGGTACACACTACTCTTAAGGGGCCTCTCTACCTGTGCTTCAAACGCGTTGCAGCAAGTGATGACTATTATTTTTTGGCGAAACTATTTAACGTGCATTATATTTGTATATCTACAAAACGAACACACACTTCAAACTATGTCGGTACAGTTTGAAAAGTTTCATACGTTAATTAGAAACATAATTTTTGGGCCCCTCAAAATATCCAGAAATAGCTTTCCCAGAATGCCGTATCTAGAAAAATAACGACCGTATTCGAAAACACAACTATAGAAATAAGGGTTAGACTTTGAACTACGCTGCACATTAATAAAATAATTTGGCTACCGCTTAAAGTCCCATAGGAAAAAGGATATTAGTAAAGCACTGCACGCCAGCTGAGTGGCTTGCGCGGAGAGGCGATAATGCATTACATTCCTAGGCCAATGTCAACCCTACCGCTCCTGCCTCACACACACAAACTAGGGAGACCCCTCTAAGCAACTGTAAGTTCGTGTCACTATCGCAATCTGTACTAGCCTTATTTGTCACGTCCTAGAAGCCACCGAGCCAATAATAAAGAAGTACCTAAATATAGGTCATGAGGAAGTGCTAAATCAGCGATTGGCCAATGAATGAGTAGTTGTCTACTTCAGTCACAAGGCATTCTTGGAGTCTACAGCTCAGCCAACTCGCGAATCTACGTTACAACGTATTTTCAATAAATCCTCGATAAGCGCTCAGTGCTCAGCCTAAACCGCTGAACCTAGAAGTAATGGAACTTTAAGGAGTATTGATCCCTACCTCCTTGGATTTATCTGTTTCTTCTCGATAACTTCTGTTCCAGTCGATGTATCAAACTTTTTGTCACGACATGGCATAGATACAAACTTAATCGATTTTCTGTAATTGCTGGAACCATAATATATTCATTATTTTGCAACAGGAAACATCTGAAAAGGAAAAATTGCTTTATTTACGGGAGCGACTACAGAGGCCAAAAAAATTAACAGAAACAATGCCATATGGATTCCAAAAAGTGAATGAAACAATAAAGTATGCCTTGTCAGCGTGAAAAAAAGTAAAATAATGTGTATATTCCTTGATTTATAAGAAAAACCGTAAAACCGATGTGACAGGGATCAATCCCCCTTAAGGGCACCTTCCCCTTGCGGCGTAGACACCCACTAGACCTAAGGGTTTTAAAGGGGTAAAATGTATTTACCCAATATCCTTGATATGAGGTATCGTTATGCCTCGGTGGTAGAGACCGGAAAAATTCTCGGGTTCACTGACGTGTAGGCTAGCCTCCAAGAACATGTGAGTATTCAAGCAGACATTATCTGCTCCCTGGCTGCTCTATGACGCAGTGATATGGGCCTGCATTTAGTTGCTTCTGTACTATTGGCTAAGCGACTTCCAGGAAGTGTCACATAAGTCACTGGCCAATTGCGAAAGTGGCACGAACTTACAGTTGCTGGAATTATAGCTTGGCGCCAAAGGAAAACGCGAATTTTTCAGGTCTCTACTCGGCGGGTTTGAAGAGATTGCCTTCGGCGGAGAAAACATTGTTTGGAACCAGTTTATGCATGTAACTTAATAAAATAGTATAAACGTTGACCAATTTTTTAAACAGAGTTACTTTTTACATTATTCCACTCGGTAAAATCCGAGGTCGGGCAGGGTTGCTCTATATTCATGCGCAATATTGTTTGTTTTGTGGACGTTAGTAGTGGATACATTTTCCTTGCATGAAAAAAAAGTGTAATAAAATTTGCATAACGAAATGGCAAAGCCATAATTTGGAGGTTACGAGGACCGGGGCGTAGACGTACCGAAAAGCAGCTGATTTACTGAAATGAAAAATCACTCAGAAATTACATGGCAAGAGAAAACAATTATTTTTGTAGCTCTAAAATATTTTTTTTTTTTTTTCGTAAATGTCATGAGTAACCCCATGGCAAGTAAATTCTGTGCTAATTACTTGATTACAGTTAGCAAGTAGAGTGTGTGAAATTTAATAGTAATAATTAATTAATGTTTTAACAGTTTAGCTTCACGACAACCTTATGGTCTTTTCATTACAGCTCCAAACTGTGATGTAGTTGAATATAGATGAGGTGATTTCAGTTAAAGATAGTTAGTAGAACGGGATAATTACGTTTACTTAAAAAATATAAACTTGCTCTACATGAAAATGATTGCAGTTTGAATATGAACAAATGGAAGGACATGTTGATAAAAATTACAGTTACGCAGATTTTGGATGGAGAGATGGGTTTATGAACGTGTAAAGACCTGAAAATTTGGCGTTATTTATGGACTGCAAACTAGACTGGAAACTGTTGCTTGCTCAAATGCCGTGGTTTTCAGAGGGCTTTTCTGGCCATAAAATTTTAAGTACCCGTTGTAGATTGACCACTCTCTTGAAAGCAGTCAACTACGTTAATGACATCACATAGGACTTGTGGCAAAGGATATAACTAGAGGTACGTCAATTACGCAGATACATTCCAGGTCAGGTTGAACGTCAAAACGTTTACTTCATAATCACGTGTGTGATTAGCTGGTGGCTGTCACGAAACGCATTTGACTACCGCAAGCCAGTAGTAAATAAGGAAATAATTCCTAGAGATATCGCGTGGTACTCGCTTGTAAGGTTGTAAGCCAATGAATAATCGACTGTGTCCAGTGCGTGTATTGGATTGAGAAATCTAGGCTGTTGCCAGATGAATCCGCGAAATTGACGTACCTCTAGATATCACAGATTGTGTTCACCGTTATACAGACCAATAAAGTCTAGTCTGTTCCTAAACAATAACGCGAATTGCGTGTATCTTTGAATGTGAGAATGAATTTGAATTATTCTACAACAAAATTGTGTTCATGGTATCACTGCGGCATACGTTCAGTAATATTCAGTTGCAAATTTGTTTATGTCATCTGCTTTCTTTTAAAGCATGGCATTTTATGATGTTGAAACCAGGCATGTTAATGCTACTTGCTTGTTAAAGACTCGTTTGTTAGTAGTTTTTTAATGTAAAGTTTAGTCGTGTCTAAAAGCGGTAGCCATTTTCCCGTGACGTGGGAAGCTCTGATTTTATTTGTTCTTGATTGACGTCAGTTCTTTTTCTGACCCGGAACTACATCGGGCCGTGTCTCTATTTTGTTTCGTTTTGCAAGTCACCGGTGACGCCCCTACGAAGTGAACATTTGGAGTTTGGCGGAGCAGCAGTCCGTGATTGACACCAGACCTCGTGTTGTGCCGCACGACCCACTCGCAGCCGCGCCAATGGTCATGAAGGACAACTTCTTGTTGTCTCGGTGAGAGGTGGCTGAGCTGAGGATCTCAGTCGGGGGACAGAATTGTGGGCGAGAACCAGGGATGGGTGGCCCTTGGCTCTCTCGCTAGCTTCTGTTCTCCTTTGGAAGGTGGATGGAGGCGCAGTTCAGTGTTCCGTTAAAGGGTTCGGGCGGTTCCAACTGACTGTTAGCTAAAGTACACTGCGTAGGAGAGCGTGATCTCTCTCCTCACCCATGGAGGCCGGGCGCCGGGATGGCCTAGGCTATGCTCAGAGACCTGGAATATTCGCGTTTTCTTTTGGGCACAAGCCAGAATTCAAACAGATGTAAGTTTGTGTCATTTTCACAGTTGGTCCTGTTCATATTTGACACCTAGGGGCGTTGGGCTAGCAATAAATAGGGACCCCGATTTTTCGCGAAAAGAATTTTGCCCACTTTGTTTCAGTACCTTACGTGCACATCTGCAGTTCTGCTTCGTGGTTAATGATTGGATTTTTTAACTCTCACGAGCCTTGGGATTCTACCGGCCAATCACAGACGTGCGGTGTTGCAGGAACATTATTGTAATTGGCTCAGTCAACTGAGATATGGCTCTTCACATAGACACGCTGCCAATAACCATGAAGCAGAATTGCAGATGTGCATGTAAGGCACTGAAACAAACTGGGGAAAAATTCTTTTAGCGAAAAACAGGGGTCCCTAGTGATAACGAAGCTCCTAAATGCTGGACCTCTCATGTGGTATCGCCTAGTCAGTTAACAGCCAATGAGCAGTTGTCTGCTTCAGTAAGAAGGTATTCTTGGCGGCTAGCCTACGATTCAGTGAATCCGCGGATTTTTGAGGATTCTAGCAACGCTACATACCTATCATAACTATAATTTGTGTTGCCTATTAAAATTTCGGAAATCTGCCAGAATTTCACATAAAAATCCCCCAAGTTCGTGCCAAATCTAAAAAATACCACAATCGCGTAGAAACTTTCAAAATTTAATATATATTAATTCTCGTGCCACAGTGTTTGTTTCCATACTCCTCCGAAACGGCTTAACCGATTTCATTGAAATTTTGTATATACATTCGGTAGGTCTGCGAATAGGTTTTATATATTTTTATACTCCTAAGTGCTTTTGTTTAGTAAATATTTTTAATTTATTTATGTGACAAACCAACGTTTGTCGGGGCAGCTAGTAATTATTTAAAAGAGTAGCGCGACGAAAAATGTTTTCATCGAACTTTCATATTCTTGGCGAACAATTAATGTGCGACTGCGAGGGCACTAGCACGATAGAGAACACTCTGGTGGGACTCGGGAGACACGGTGCGACTCGTTCACTGTGTTCTCACTGCCGTGTGTGTGTTTCCACCGGCCGTATCAACGTGATTAGGAATTTACTCCGAGTAACCGGTTGGTCCATCAGCAGAGCCGACCAAGGCTTTGTTTGGCGGGAAGAAGATATCTCGGTGGTGAAATGTAATTACTGCTCGGCAGGGAGGAAGCCCAAAGATGTAGGGCTGCCTTCTCCGTGCTCTGTGAGGGGGAACGGCTCTCTCTCGTGATGAGGAAAAAGTGTGGGGCAGTGGGTGTGGATGGAAGGGTGTGAGAGGGTTGTGGTGGGGTGTGCCGGAAGAAGCAGCTGTGAGCAGCTCGCCCAAGCGAATAGGCCGTCTTGTCGGTGATGTTGGCGACGAGGTGCGGAAATGGGAAAAGGCGGTTTCTAGTCAACGGACAGTCAGTAGGAGTGCAACAGTTCTGGAATTCCTGTTCCTTCGTTCCACATCGACGGCAACCATTTAAAACACATGCCTCAGCCACTCTTATACATTCATGATTATTATTTTTAGTATTATTTATGTCTTTTAAAATGTCGAAGTAATGGCATTTTGCCTTATCTTACACACTTAACCATCTACAAACCATATCGTATTACATTTACACTTGAATAATCACAAACACAAAAATAAAAATGGTTAGAAAAGTGAGACTATGATTACTACGGTACCATCTGCCATTTCAGAAAGAGAAAAAAAAAACAGAGTTATATGCGTAGGACTTTCTTGAGTATTCATCCCCCCCCCCCTTTTTTTCCCACCAAATAAAATTTTTTTAAACAAAATAATTCCAATATCTGATATTTTGCTTGATAAATATGACGGTTTTCACCGTAAAACCACTTTATACTAATAAGTAATATTTTACCTGAATATATATGTTAGTGAAAATACCTTACCAAGTCAATGGGAGCCAGGCATACGAGATATTTTGTTCTGATGTAGTTACATAACCTGTTTAGTGTTAATTGGAAGTGATGATTCGAACAACCACAGGCCTCGTGTAATCTCAAACGAACCTGAACATGTTCAAAGTGAACAAGTTTAGCCTTCCGTGTAACCGCAGCAGAAGAAAGAAACGTCTGGCGATGACACACATTAATTTGCTTTGCATGCTCAACTGTTTATGTCTTGGCGTAAGTCCCTAGCCTTCAGGGCGTTGGTCACTGATGCTGTGCGGAACAAGAGTATTGTGTAAAACAGCAGCTGTTCCCATCCCTAATGTTATTCCTGAGCCCTAGTGCTTGTGATTAATTTCTCGTGTTGCCTTCCCTGGTCAGTTCCTCTAGCCGTCTTGAAGAACCCTTTTGATTGATAGCACCTGAAGGGATATAAAAACTCCACTTTTATCGCCGGGAAAGAACTCCTCAAAGAATTAAAGGGCCGGAAAGTGAAGAAAAATAAACAACGTTTTATGTCACGTTTAACGTGTTTGGTACAAAAAAAATTTTTTTTATGTGTAGGTACAGTTAAACATTTGTGTTAATGATACCAAGCTATGTTGTTATCTTGTTGCCCAGAAGTTTAATATTTGATTGCAATAGCTAAATACCTGGCTGGTTGTTCGTAGAATTTCGTTCTTTATCATAAAAAAGTTCAGGCCTTACTATGAGTATTGAACCTGGGCCCGTTGCGATTATAATTATGTTTTATCAATCACTTCTAGACAGTAATAACATAGATATTGCCAGTGCCTTCACATACGAGTGGTCTCTACACAAACATTTTTTTTTTTTTTTTTTTCAGTTTTGATGAATTTTTCTTTGTTTCTTTTCTAAATTGATATTATGTATTTTTGCCTGTATGGAACATTATTAAATAACATTGAAAATTTTCGTATTATACTAATTGCTAAAGGAACTTAAATTAAATAAAACGCAATACTATCTCGAATTAGTGATAGTGGTGTTATTGCGTATAGTATGTTACAATATTTTCCAAAATAGTGCACTCAAAGTAATCGCGGAGCACAAAAAACTTTCTTCCCAAAATTAGCGGCACTGGACTGATCTAATAGTTAAGACCTCTTTTTTAAGGTCTGTGTACTTCCTACTAGAATGAAACACTAACCAACACTCAATGCTTATTTAAAATAGCCTATATAAACCTGGTGCTCAAGAATTACCTTTACCGAATATTAATTAAAACTACCTGGAAGTTCTATCAAAACAACTATAACAATTTATTTAACAAATTAAATGCGTACAGTTATTACATATATGACGTAGAAAGAAAGTTATTATTGAATGACAAGACATTTGACGTTTTAAAGCACAGAACTATTAATTAATACATTTTGTAAATCATTTCCACGTTTTCAGGAAAAAAAACTCAATCTAGTAGGGATTAATTCTACGTTATGTGTGTGCGAGTTTTCAGAATATATTCGAAATATTTTACCGAATCTAGTCATGCCTAAGCTGAATAACACCGAAATGAGTAATTTCCCGTTAAAGCCGGCCTCACACGATGCCCGATTCCATGGATGGTTCCATGATCATTTTCTGTTGACATTTCTGCTTCCGTGTGAGCCACGTTCCAGCACCCTCCCAAGGTGTCTATCTCTAGGCATAACAGATTCCGTACCTAAAATCTTGCTCAGAAACATAATAGAACATGCTCTATATTTCTGTTAACATTTCTGCTTGCTTTCTACCAATAAACCCCCATGGCCAATCGCAGCCACTATGTGTTGTTGGTCACATAACCATATAATATCAAAACTTGTTATATTAAAAATGGCGTCGACGCGTCAGAATAACGTGAGTAAACTAATCGATATCCATTTCTAAGTATTGTTAGAATTCCATAACTACATAATTTATT
>PNEQ01071516.1:62451-94001 GCA_003012365.1 Medauroidea extradentata
TTTTTTTTTTTTTTTTTTTTTTTTTTTTTTTTTTTTTTTTTTTTTTTTTTTTTTTTTTTTTTTTTTTTTTTTTTTTTTTTTTTTTTTTTTTTTTTTTTTTTTTTTTTTTTTTTTTTTTTTTTTTTTGCTGTTGCAGCGAGTTCCGGTTAAGGCCTATTCCTTTTTTTGGCGAAGCTGATTAACGTACATAACATTCGTACACCTATAAAACTTTGTCGTTATAAGTATAAAATTCAGCGTGCATATTTAAAAAATAGTTAAAATAGAGCTTGCTTATTTTATCATAGCCATAGGTAGTTTCAAACAAATCTTGCTATATCTTGAATTAGGAACAGGTAGAGGAAATTCAGCTTGAGTTACACGGCCGCGACATACTGCGGTCGGCAGTCATCGGCGGGGATAACTGAAATCACCTCCACTCGCGCATTGCGAAAGTAGCCTCAAGGTCGAGTGCGCCAATTCACTGTGCAGCGCTCACAATTGACACTAATGACTCAGCCGTGTCGCAGTTGCACTGTAGGCTAACTGGCGGCCGGCGGCAAACGTTCTGCAAATGTACAAGAAGTGCTTGGAGACGCAGTAGACAGCTATTTTCAACACCCTGTTTTTATTTTTAAATTGGACCATATATATTTTTTTTTGTTTTAGACACAAAATTTGACTAAATTTTGCTCTTATAATTCTTTTTATCTCGCATAGTTTTCGCGTGATGGCTCGTTAAAGCCAAAATTTTCGTGTTTCTGTTTTAGACACAAAAACTAACTCACGAAACTGAAAGCATTCACAGTTAATAACGATGTTGTAAGCTACAAGTTCACCTATGTTAAACCACAAAATAAAATATTTTTGTATTAAAAGAAGTATTGAATTTTTTAATTTTTTTTTTTAAATTTCAGAATTTTTGTATAAATACAAAAAGGTTTTAGTCTTTGTTTTTATATACGTGAAATTGTAGCCTGCGACGTCTTTATCCACTGTGAATTTTTTTTCTTCAGTTTGGTATGTCAGTTGGTTTTAGTGTAGACCTTAAAACGGAAACATGCAAATTTTGGCTTTAACGAGCCATTTCGCGAAAACTATGAGAGATAAATAATTTCGTAAGAGCAAAATTTAGTCACGTTTTGTGTCTAAAATAAGGAAAAAATCTGGTACAAATAAAGAATAAAAACATGGTGATGAAAACTGCTGTACGCCGCGCCCTTAATTACCTCTCTTCACCTACGCTGTAGTGAAAGTCAGTGAACGAAAGAAGAGTAAGCTTACGTATATTACGCGTCTCGTCAACATATAGTTAATTTGAGACGGTTACACCCGAAGTAAGGACAGGGACTATAGTCCCAGCATTCGTCTGGTGAGATTTCGGGTAACTACGGGGGAAAAATTAGGAAGTCACAATAAATAACCTTGTAAAGAATGTTAGCGTCAATAAAATATAGCTTACGTTTTTGCTTTGCGAAATTAAGATGTATCTTACGTGATCTAGCAAAGTGTTATGTTGGCTTAGCAGAGTGTCTATTGTAGAGTAATTATTGAATTTGTTTATCTTTCATAATGTAATTTGACTGACAAAATATTTACTTTTAAGGCAACAAAATATACGCGATGAGAAATATTTATCTTGACTGTTTTTTTTACTTCGTTAATTGGCGCTGTTAAATTTTTGAGGGCCGTTATTCCAAACCTTTTTCTCTTAAAAAGTCTCTTCGAAATGCGGTTAGGCCTATTCTATCATCAGATTATATGCCTATTCAAGGAAAAAGTCTGTCTTGTCAGAAGTAGTAAAAATAACTCCATAATTGTGTCGGAAATTTTTTTAACTGTAATTTCAAAATCACGTATTGAAACACCCATTGCCTGATATTATACACCTACAAGTTGTGACCAAAAATGTATATTATTAATCTTATCTGGATTTAGATTAGTACTTAAAACATCAATCTTATCAAAATCGTTAACACAATAGGCTATTGCTGATAAGAGACATGCAGACATGAAAACTATTTCACAAAAGACATTTTTGCTTTAATAAAAGATAATGGGCACAAACTTTGTGCACTGCGTAGATAATGTTTGATTGAGACGTTTGTTTGAAATGAGTTAACTTAAATGCTTTCAGCTTGTTCAATAAGATGATTCCCCTTTCACCCCGTGTAAATTCAGTGACTCAAGGTTTTTTTTTTCGTATACATTAATGCTAAAAACCCTGACCTGTTGGATGAGCTTCGTAATTGTACGAAGTTTGGAGATATTTGGTATTTTCGTTCGTAAGAAATAAAATATAAACATGTTATTGTGGGGTTGTCAATGGCTTCCAACTGTGCCGATGGAATAAAATATAGTCATTATTGCACACAGCGTTGTCATCAGAATTTGTAAAATACTATGTTCCATTAAAATATGAATTGCCATGTGAGGCCATATATCAAGTCCGTATTATTTTTAATATAGGATCTGTTGAGGAGATTCGAAAATACTAAGTATCTTATAAATAAGATAATTGTATAAAAAACGTCGAAAGGCATAAACTTATAAAATGACACTTTTTGCAGGCATTTCTAGTTCTCATCTTTGTTTCAGACAGTAGGCCTATGTAGTCCTAAAGATATTGTTATATATTTCTGACGGCTCTTTACGCACTGTGCGAAAAACACAATTGTGCCATAATTCTAAAAAATAAATTTTTAGTGCACGCTTACATAATAATTTTTTCAAGGTTTTTGACTCCCCAATAATAATTTATTTAAACAATTGTGTATAATAACTTCTATACCACGTGTGCTTGATTAATTAATGTTCTAGTGCGCTTCCTACAACAGCTTACAAAATAGGTTTACAGAAAGTGAATTTTAAGCTCGTGTGTTAGATTTAGGACGTTAATCTCACTTTTCTTAAATATGCGATCATTTTTTTAAGTGACGCCGTGCCATCTTCTAAAGTTGTCGAAATAGACTAATATGTACGGTAGTTAGTGACGGTAATTCTCACTTTATATGTTACCAGTACACTTATTTTTTGGCTCCTGACAAATGGAATTCCACCCTAACGAAATAAGCCATTGATTAGCAAATTTAATGATCGCTTCATAATTCGGTTCTAATCGGTCGTAACGTTTGTAAGATTTAATAATGCCTTGGAAGTTCTGAGGTCGCAGTGTTTTTAACGATAGATTGAGTATGATTAAAAAAATAACGACATTTAGTTGAAAAAAATTGGGTGTTTTATTGGTCGCTATTAGTGTACAAAGTTCACTGCAAGTCAGTGCAGTGGTTCATAAATTTTCACCACTTCAAATTAGTATTAATTATGATAATTGTTGTTAATACTACATCGCATTTATGTACTAATATTTATAGTGACAGTAACATTAAAAGTGATAAATTACGTTTTTTTACTTAAACATTTTTTGTAACAAAAATTTTTTGAAAATTATGTTTAGTGCAAAATGATATAAAGGACGCTAAAGAAGGTTTTAGAATATTTTTAAAAAAGTAAAAAACATTCACAAAATATTTTTGAATACTCACCCCCACCCTTTTCCCCACAAATAGGTCTATAGATATGTTTGTTAGAAACCTTTGCGGACGCTCGCACAAGTCAACAAAGTTCCATTGCAATCGGATCAATGGTGTAGGAACGCATACGTTACAGACATAAAGGCATTTTTGTAGCTATAGATAGCGAAAGGAGTTTTTCGCGAGTTCAATGACCATCATGTTAGATTCCATTGTCTACTATGCATACTCAAACCCCATCGTTCATTATCGGTTGTTCCAGTGAGTAGCAGATAACTGACAAATGTTCGGGGCTTGATTATGCACAGGACAATGGATTCTAACACTCGGGTCATTGAACTCGCGAAATACTCCTTTCCCTAGCTATAGAGATATTACGTGTGTCTGAACAATTTCTCTGGCTGCCTGTGATACTGGTAAATTCTTCTCTTGATGCTTTATCATTCCTGTTGTTTACAATAAAAATCACTACAACAAGCGTCTGCTAATGACAAGCAGCAGGATCAACAAGCGCCAGTCACGAGGAAGCAACGTGCAAGGTTCTCTGGCCGTAGCTGTCCATCACTGTCGTTGTGTTGAAGGGGGTTGGGAAAGGCGAAGTACAAGAAACCTTACTTCAGAACAGTAGACGGATGGGTCAACCGCTTAGTTACTCCGCCCCTGTCAACCACCGACCTATAGGACCATCAACATTTCGCGAAAATAATTTTGCCGCAGTTTGTTTCGGTGCCTTACATTCACATCTACAGCTGTGCTTCATGGTTATTGGCAGTGTGTCTGTGTGAAGTTACGTCTGTCATTTGAGTGCGCCAACCACAGTAAGGTTACTGTGACACCACATGTACTATATTTGCAAGTAGATCCCCAAGATACGCGAGAGTTAAAACATACAATCAGTGACTAAGAATCACAACTGCAGATGTGCACATAAGGCACTGAAACACTGGGGCAAAATTCTTTTCGCGAAAAGTTCGTGGCCACACCGGTTAGATGGAGTTGTGTATAATGAAACACAATTTATTGGAAGCTTTAGGTCAAAGTTTTCTTTGTATATATGATATTTTTTTCCTGTACTGTGGGGTTCTGTTCACTTATCAAAACATTATTTTTCTTTATGATTGACTTAGAACCATCTGTGTCTATTTGGTACAACCATATCAGAATAAAGGACTTTGTTCGATGTTCTATCCATTTGATTCCCCGTACATTTCCCCACCCCCTTGCCTTCGAATACAAACCAGCAGCCACGCGAAGAAAGCTGTGTCATCCATATAAGAGGAACAATGGGCTTTTCCTTGCCAAGGATACGTTGTGCTATGTGCATCGCCTAACATCGTGCAGTTCGTGGGCAGCTCGTCAAAACCTCCTCCCTATTTATTTTTACACGTATTCGCTACTGCTATCGTAGAAAATATCCAGCGGCCACGCCAGAAGGTCGAAACTGAATCACAAGGTGGCGACGCAGTGGGCTTACAGTGTGGGTGTGAGGAGATGTGAGTTCGGCGTAATTTATAAGTACGTAACTAAACATTTCACAGATAATGAGCAGGTCTAAAGACCTATTCAATACTGATGATTTGGTCCAGTCACTGTAAAGAGAATTGTTTTTTTTTTTTTGTGAGACTTTTCCAAGACATCATTTTTTTACTCACAAAGTTATCACACATGGATATGTCAAAGTCAACATGTACTCTATGATGACGTAAAATTAATGAAAATTAACAGATACTGAAATGAAATAATTTACAACTTAGTTACGTGGAGGAATTCGTTTAAACGTAATTTATGTATGTATATGTGTGTAATTTATGTGTATATATACATATATATTATGTATGTGTATATATACATATAATTTTTAAATTTCAAAATTTAGATTCTTCGTTATATTTTTTATATTTTTAGGTGAATACTTGAATGGTTCATTAAGATAGGTCATAGCTAGATATGATGGTATATCGCGAAAATGTTTTGTGTCAACATACCCCTGTAAACACTGTGGTTTCCTGCGACATGTATGATTGGGTGTCTGACACAACGTAGCTCTCTGCAGACCAATAATAGGCATCAAAATTACAGTACCGGGATTCCTGTTGGCTCAGTCAAATAAGGCAACTGCTCTACGCATAAGCTAAACGTATGTTGAAACCCGGCCAACAGTCAAGTTTTCCCGCGACAAACCATCATCTCTAACCATGGCCTATTCCCTTTCCAATTCCTATCCTTGTGTAAAGTTGCGTGTAAGCATTTTCATCACATCGCTGTGACGTGACGTAAAGTTCATTAGGAAAAAAAACGGGCACATTAAACTCAGTTCTGTGCCTAACAAACTGCGTTTATAAATGGGTTATAGAATATTTGTAAAAGCTCTGTTAGACAATAACATTTTGCTTCAGTTTTCATACATTTTCACTTATTTCAATTTACTGAGTGCTGTGTGACGCCAATTTGACGTCATATCCGTGGCCATTCTGTCTTTCAGTTTTGTGAACAAGAGGTTTTTCTGACAACATTAGTTCAAATATTTTGAGGTTGGAAACATTCGCGGGTTGACTGGCCTGTAGGCTAGCCTCCAAGAATGTATCGCACCTCCAGATAAATAGGGGCACAACTCAGAAAGTGGTTAGTTTGAGTTATGCCTTTATTGTAATGCATCTTTCAATGGTCTTTCTGATGGTAATACCAACACTTAAGGTGCAGGATATCTACATTTTTTAAATTGATTCCTTATTAGTGTTATGTACTTTTCATATTTCTATGATGAAAATAATACAATTATATAAAAACAGTATTTTCGACTGTTAATTATATATATTCCAACATGAAACATGGTATTACGGTTACAATAAAAGTTTTATACATCCAATTATTGTTTCATTAAAACTTCAAATGCCAATATTTTGGAACCATATTTTTTAGTTGTGCCCCTATTGTTCTAGAGGTGCGATATGTGTACTCCAGCAGACAACAGGTGATCATTGGCTATTCGCTGTCACAGTGCTATCGCATGATTGGGACTGCATCTAGTTTTTCTATTAGGACTATTTACTCAGCCTGCAGGAAGTCTCAAATAATTCAAGGTACAATTGCGAAAGTTGCACTAACGTACAGTTGTTAGAACTATAGCGTTTGCCCAAATTGAAACGGGAACTATTCGGGTCCCTACAAAAAAGAACATAATTAAGTAACTTCTGTATGCGAATTGAACGATACTAACTTAAATACGTACACATTTAACTTATATCTTTAAAATAAAATATAGGCCTAACTTACAAAAATAAGGAAATTATTTTTGGTGTAACCAAATTATTTTCCCGTGTCGCGTAGGATAAGTAGGACTAGATGATTTAAAATTACAAAGCTGCATTATTTATTAAATGCGTCATTCGGATTGTAAAAAAGTTATGTGATGAGTTTGCATGTGATCGCTGTAATTTTTATTGAAAGGAATTCATCGAATGTTATATTATACACAATCAGTAGAGATGGTGAAATTTCGCGAATTCAATGACCTGCATGTTAGAACCAAATATCCTATGCATATTCAAGCCCCGACCATTTGTCCACTAGCTGCTACTCAGTGGAACAGTAGACAATGAACAAATAGACAGAGCTTGAATATGCATAGGATATTTGATTCTAACATGCAGGTCATTGAATTCGCGAAATTTCACCATCTCTAACAATCAGTTGAATTCAGTATATATTTATCGTGTGAAATGGACATAAAAACAAATGAGTTGACATCGGTGTACATATGAAGCCGAATGCAGTACCGCTGACAGTTAGGATTGCTGGCGTGTTTTCGCAGCTGCGCGACGTCTCGCAGGGTACATGAAGTAACTGTTGCGCCGAGCCGAGCAGTAACCAGGCCTGATGGCTCGCAGCTGGGCCGCGTCAACATTACGTGGCGTTGCCAAACACCGCCTCCGTAAGACTGCAGGTCAGTGCTGCCACAAGTGAAAAAAAAAACGGAATCTGAAACACAAGCGAAAATAAATAAAATCACCTTAGAAACATCTAAAGTTGAGTTTCACTGTATTTGTCTTGGAAAATGTTGTAGTTATTTAACACTGTTAGTCTTGGCAGGGTAGAATTTACACGTGTGGTGTTTAAACAGTAACAGGAACGTAGCTATAAATTTTTAAGTGGGAGTGCACAGAAAGTTTTAATTTTTAAAGTAAATTTTATATTTGTATTAGAGATGGTTTGTTTTGTAGACATGTTGCAACTATTGTTTGTGTAACTTAAATACATTTTTTTATGTTAATGGTTTTTGTATAATGTCATTAAGGGTAATGTCACGAGCTACGCCAAGATATGATGTTTAAACATTGTTTTTAAGTAGAAATAAAAATACCCAATTTTCTTGGTTAAAAAAATAACAACAGAAAATTCAATGCAGACTTATACATACATTGGCATAGCACATGACACTGTTCTTCAGTGTGAAGCTTTTCATTAATGTATGTATAAAAAACCATATCTCGTACGAATGTAAACATTGTTCGGTGAACTACGTATACTTAAGTCATGAGACCCTGAATTTCTTGCAGGCTATGAGACATCTTATGGTGATCGGACAAATTTTGACGCTTGGTTGAGCAAACCTACCTTACAGAAGCAGGTTCTTTAAGAGGGCGTGGTAGATAAAGAAGCGCTGAATTCTTCAACTGAGATCTACACTTTTTGAAAGTTAATATATAGAAAAATTAAAAAACAACAATCCTTGATAATTATATTTGCCAACTTTATGAGCAAACATTTACTCGGAATGATACATTTGTTAAGCTTGATCTGTTCCGCTGCAGTTAAATGTACGAGATTTTGACGTCATAGATTGTTCTTCAGAAATTCGTTACTCGAGAAAAATTTTTGCTCAGAAAGTTGGCAAAAACTATTGTCTGGGAATGCTGTTTTTTAATTTTTGCAAATTGGCTTCGAGAAACCTACAATTCTAAACTGATGCATTTAATGCTGAATTATATACCACACACTCTTAACATAACAGCATTTTGAGTGCTACGGGCGTAATGAGTCGCCTACTGGCATGTTGGCATTTGCTCCTGGTTGCTTCCAAGTTCCCACTTCAGCTACTAATATACAATATGTGTACATGTGTCGTCACATCACGTATATAATGCCTACATGCAATGCATTCAGTTTCTAGCTCGGTCCGCTATGTTTATTTATGTTGCGCGCGTCGACATAGTACATTCCGTCATCTATCAACTACCCTCGTACTATTAAGTCCGTCGCACGTAAAGCGTCAAAATTAATTGCGTCATGTAGTGTAAATAGCAGTGACTAGAGGATCATCCAAATAATTACCGACAAATATAACAACACGGTTATTATAAAATTCACCAGGTGCACTTAATGAAGTCACTAGATGTCCAACTAGACGTTTACTCGTACCAATATCATTGTCCTGCAGAAGAACAGAATAGCCAGATTTAGTTGGAAAATAGCTACGTTGGCAACACTGCGTGCAAGTGCGCCGCTGCTCCGCGCGGGTAAACAAATCCACCTCTATGTTGCTCCCACTGCGTGGTTCCGGTACGCGGTATGCAGTGTTGCCAGCCTTACTACCAAGACATTTTAATCCAAGTACACAGATATTACAAAGTTAATTATTATCTAAAAAATCTTACAACTTAAGTTTTGTAGAATTTTGTGTCGTATGCCGAATTTTTCTTGTCAATGTTACTATTATTTACTTGCGCTATCATATAATACTGAATTCGTGTCCTGTCATTGCACTGCCTTTAAGGGTGTTCAAGTGCGATAAAATCATAATTTTATATCTTTATGAAATAGCGTTAGTTTTGTAGACAATACTTGAGAGTACAGTTTCCTCTTACGAAACAATTTTAGCTTTCATAGTTTTCTCATAAGGTGCGCCAAAGTCAAAATTTGCTTGTTCTGTTACCATGCAAATAGTGAAAACCAACTGACCTACTTGAATAAAAAAAATTCACCGCGATATTACATCCCATGAACTATGCAATAAAGTATTTAAAATACAATTACGTAATATTTTGGAATTTAAAAAAAATCGCAAAACTACAGGAAAAAATACAAAAAATTGCTCACGGGATTGTTTAAAATGTTTTAATACGTATCCCGTAGCATGTTATTTCACTGTGAATTATTTCACTTACGTAAGTCAATTGGTTTTCACTATTTGCATAGCAAAAGAACATGCCAATTTTGACTTTGACGCACCATTATGCGAAAACTATGCGAGTTAAAATTGTTTCGTAAGAGGAAACTGTACTCACAAGTATTGTCTACAAAACAAACACTATTTAATATAAATATATAATTATGATTTTATCGCACTTGAACACCCTTAACGTGTGAAACATCAGTATGTGTGTGTATATCATGTCCAAAAAATTAATAACGTGTCATGATAGGCGTAGTTTAAATTTTTACATACAGATTTTAGCTTGCTATGTACCCTTTCTCCATTTGTGATTTTAGGCTATAGCGCTTTAGAAACTCGGACGTTATTGTTATGAATTACTCTTGAAGGATTACTGTACAGTGAAACAAAGTTCTTTCTTTTTCCCTGGCGCTCACCTGGCGTCGGAAAAACCTCGGCTTTCGGAAGCGTGGCCGTACGTCCTTTAGTACCGACAACTTATTATTAATGCAACCTCGGGCTATCACGTGGTCGTCCCGCGTCTGTCCGCGTCGGGCTCTCTGGCCTGAGTAACCCCAAAAACGCGTCTCTGCTGGCGACTCGCACCTCCGCGCGCCTAACCTCGCCAGCCAATCGGTGTGCTCTCATTCTCGCACTGGCCACGCCCCCTAGCTTTGCCTTTCCGGCTCCTGACGGCACTGACATTTATTATTTTCTTTCATTCCATTTGCGTGAATATTACATAATTATTTTCAACACACAGTTCACGTATACTTATCACAAAATTTAAATTAAAACCCTTTACATTACTTAATAAATATTTTACATTGAATGGGCAGCTCGGCCCCTGATTGGCCGTTTCTTTCCTCTTGGTGTGGCCCTGTTTTTTTCTTGTCTCTTAAGGCAGGGGATAGGGGGTGGGGTTGAGCAGAGAGTCAGTTGCTCCATGTAGTGTCCAGGGCTAGACTTCTTCTCACGCCAGGCAATAAGTTCTGCTCGGGCATTTTTCACAGCCCAGAGAGTCAGTCTTGTCCCCCCATCCTTATGTCACGAGCCGATGGATGGCTCTCGACAATCGTTTTCTGGCTTCACCAAGACGTCGATTCTCTCAACCAGGTAGAGAGTGTCTGTCCTTCAGAAACACAGCGTTTATTCACTATTTACCCCAAACTGCGTACGTCAACTTTTTACATCAATCTATTACAAATTTATACGGCGAATTTCTAAATGCCCGTAACAAGCTCTAAACGCGTATCGGAGCGTTAGAAGTAAATATACAAAAATTTTCAAATAACGTTTGATGATCTGGTCCGGTATCAGGATACTTGTCTGGCAGATCAAAAGTCCTGGGTTTGATTTCCCAGTAGTCGGAGAATCCCTTGATTAACGCTCGCATTATTGCGTGAAGGAATTGTCGAGTCGTTTATTCCGGCTACAATTAGGTAGAAATAAGGAACCGCGATTAGGTGACACACCGACATTTTCTTGTTTGTTCTTAAGGGCCTCGCCTACCACGCGCGTAAAATGCGTTGCAGTGTGTTCGTAAACACGTCCTTTTTATAAGAAACTATTCCACATATATCCATTGTGTCAATGCACGAAAAGAAAATACATTTAAAATTATGACTGAAGAGTCGTTTCGATGCGTCACGTCGATTAGTAAAATCATTTCTGAGCTCCTAAAATAGCTAAAAACAGATTTTTAACTTGTTATATCTTAAAACTACTCACGGGATTCGTGTGAAACTACTTTAGGAGCATGCAATGGACTTTGCTTAAAATTTTTCACCAATAAAAAGACGGAGTCACCACTGAAAGTGTCAGTCAAGCGACTGATCTACGATACCACTGCACACAGTTCCAACGCTTTGCGGTAGAGGCGATACCGCACCAGATGAGCCTGTCAATATCACCCTTGGGCTGTGTTTCACTCACACAAACACACGGTCAGTAGGCGGGTACCTTCATATCGGCGTCTACAAAGATTTTTTTCTCGTACATCGTGTTTTGAGTTGTTTGTGATAGCAATTTTAAAATCGTTTTTCACTGCGTATTGCGATATTTGCTGTGTTGAATATGTTACACGAATACGAATTTCGTGGTTAAGATAACTATGCACAGTTCCTGTCGTATTTATTTGACGCCGTTTCGTTCGTACTATTGGTCGTGTCTCGATTAAAAAATACCATTTTTGATTAATTTGTACATATTGTTAAAAATCACTTATGTATTCCGTTCGGATTCAGCGGTGCCACAAACATAATTTTCTCCACGACAGTAGGGAGTAAAAACGTCTATGACTGTGTCAACCGTCAACAGATATGACGTCTCAGTTGTGAAACTACAAACATAAGTTTCCCGTTGGCGTTGGTGCAAACGTCACGCTACATTGCGTCGCGTTAGCAAATTACTGAAGCGGCATAAAAGGTGTGCGAACGATGACGTTGCATGACATGACTATTATTGTTTTTATGCGAAACAACAAAACTTATTTACAATACGTTTATCTGCGAAGAGACCACACTACAAAGTAAGCTTCTATAATTTTGTAAATGCAGCACGATTATTAGAGACTGAGAGAGATTTTGCTCACAGCTTAAGGGGCCTTCCTAGATAGTCTACGTTTGTGTATGTGAGGCAGGTGTGGTAAGGTTACCGTTGAGCGACGTATGCAATACATCATCGCCTCTCCGCTCAAGTCACCCAGCTGTCGTGCAGTGCTTTATTATTATTATCCTTTTTCCTATACGACTTAAAGCGGTGATCACTTATTTTATTTGTGAGCAGCATAGTTCAAAGCCTAACGCTTGTTTCTATATATATATATTTTTAATACGTTTCTTATTTTTACAAATACGGCTGTCGGGAAACGCCATTTTTGGCCATTTTGATGGGCCCGAAAGTGATGTTTCTAATAAACGTTTCGAATTTTTAAAACTTTAGAGACATAGTTTGATGTGTGTGTTCTTTTCGTAGATATACAAATACAATGCGTGTTAAATAGTTTCGTCAAAAAATAATATCCGTAACTCGCTGCAACGCATTTGAAGCGCATGTAGGAAGGCCCCTAACGTCGAGATACGATTATTATAAACAAGATTTTTGGATCTCGTCAATATAGCTAAAAACATCCTGGGTACGTAGAAAATCAGAAGCATGTTTTGGCATTCTTACTACATGCTATCCACATATAAAACTGTAGGATCACCGCTATGAAAACACTGTAGGCCTACGCCAGTTTTGCGCGCCGCAAATAGAGGCAATTCGCTATTCGTCGAACGCAGCAATCTGGCCCTTATCGCCCCATCCCCCTTTCTCCACGTTATTTACGCTACAAACCCTGAAAGTTACATCCGGTACATTCTAACAAAGATCCGCACGATCTGGATCGTACAAATACGATAATTTTGTGCCATGGACGATTCGCGATCCAAGTATCGGATCGTACGCCAATTGTACGATTGTCAGATTTTTTTGCATACTGAGCACAGCTCTGTTCACGTTTACCTACTGTAATGGATGTTTTGACAAAAAAAACACGTCAGTGTTTCTAGCTCTCTCTCTCTCTCTCTCTCTCTCTCTCCGAGTTGTCTGGACGCCTGTAATTCCCCTTTTTAAATTATTGTGGATATCAATGTATTAATTCTACACTCATATGTATACTTTAGTTCTACTGACTGACAAATATAGTCTGAATGCACGCAAAAATTATGTTTTATTATGTTTTTAAAAGTCTTATCTCCACATTCAAAAACCTTGAGAAATTTTGTATTTTTTTTTGTTAATGTACTCTCCTGGAAGGGATTTGTACGATCTTTTCGGGAAAAAGTACGATCCTGACATTTCTCAAAGTTGGAAACGCCCTTCCTCTCTGCATTTCCCCGATAATAGGAACTAGTGCGTGCGGATATACACGTAACGCTTCACGTGAGTAACTGCGTGGTGTCCCGGATGCGTAGGTTTCTTGCTAACTTTATACTGTTTTGTAAGACCACTGCCGGGCGTTTTGTGTTCGTATAAAGATCCGGTATGTTGCACGAAAGTAACATCATATACATCCGGGGGAAATACCAGTGCAGCGATACGTTTTGCCGTGGCGTGTTGCCACTGCAAGGTCATGTCTGAGCTGATTGGTGGCGTCGGTTGTCACCCGTGCGTACTAATTCCGCTGTAGCACGACGCCCACTTCCGTCATTCATAGTGACCGCACACAAGCATCATTTCTGCGTACTAAGTACAAAACATATCAAGAGCCGAGCTATGTGCTAATGTAGCCTATCTGAATTAAATATTGCAGGAGTAAGGGAAGACATGGTAGGAAACATAGCAGATCTGAGGGCAGAACTGGAGACTACTGACTCAAATATGGAAGAGCCAAAGTTTAAGCTACAAAGATTTGTATGGACGAATGTGTAAGGCAAGTCAACGGAGTGACGAGCGAGTACAGTGTGTTAATGCACGACTGGTATTATTACAAAAGGAAATAAATGTCGAATCAGCTAACAATGCAAGTCAATTATAGGAGGTGAAGCAAACAGTCGGTGCTACTAGAAAAGATATGTCAGTACACATAGCAGGTCTAGGCACTAGGTTAAGTCAGTTTGAGGCTAGGCCTACGATTGCTACAGAGTTGTTAAAAGACGTAGTTATCGGTGCATGGCGCAATTGAAGTCTATAAGGAAGCAGACTGACGCACAGATAACACTATCTAGTAAGAGGAATGAGGAGAGGCTAAATTGGTTAGATATGCACCCGTAGAGCACCCTACCACGTTTGCTACATATATACCTGTTTTAGGTAAACCACTTACCTCGGTATTACCTTTACCCCTATATTAAGAGTCTTCACCGGATTAAAATTTCCATGTTTGATGCGCGAGAATAGTGGAGCGATAAGAGCTAGAGTACTACGCTCGACGGGAAGCATATCGCCTCTGTTCACAGAGCGTCAAACTGGCGTGCGAGGTTGTCCTTGTAGTCTTCTTTTTCTTTTGTGACTTAAAGCGTTCACCTTGGGATTTTATTTTGGGATAGTATGAAGTAAAGGCCAACGCATGCCTCTCACTTTGCACTTTACGAATTCAGGTGCTATTTTCGGAGTTACAGCAGTCTAAAAACCCGCTTTTAGCAATTTGAGAGGCCCGTAAATCACGTTTCTAACCAGCGTGCTGAATTTTTAAAAACTTCGAAGCATAGTTTCAAGTGTGCGTTCTTTTCGTAGATAAACATAACATGAATACGTCGTGGTTTCGAGTAAAAATGAATACGCGTCACACGCTACAATACCGTCCATGCGCCAGGTGAGGACTTCTCTAAATGCGCCTTCTGCAAGACGATGGGCTGAAAGTATGCCTAAGTTTTCTCGGAAACAAAAGGAAAGTCCACAGGGCCGTTTACAAGAGGGGAAGGGGGGACAAAGGAGGGCCCGAGCTCATGAGAGGCCCGGGGGCCAGGACCCTGGGCAGTGAACTGAAAAATAATGAAATAAAACTTTATAGGAAAATTATTTTTCTCCACATATAATTGGTCTCGTTTCAAATTTTGTTGCTTCCTGTGTTGTTCAGCAGCAAAACAAATGTTATAGCCTATTAAATTTTCATTGAAAAAAAAGTGGGATTTTGGATGGTCCTTGAAGACCCGGAAATCCTGTCAACGGCCCTGCTGAACCAAGAAAAACTAAGAATGGAAAACAATCCATATCGGCTGTAGTTAACAAATACAGTAGATAAATAAGACTTAAAAAATCCAGAGAGGAATTGTGTAAAATCATACGGAATGTGGCGTATATCCACAATATTTCACTAAATAATTTACCCCCATTGCTAGAATATTTGAAAGACATTGTCAAAAAGGTAAGGCAAGTGGGCTTTATGTCTCGTCGACAGCGAGGTCGTTAGAGACGGTGACACAACTTTATATAATGACAGGAGTTGAGAGAGGAGTCGACCATGGCCTTTGTTAAAGAACCTTCTCAACATTCGCCTGGAGTGTTCGGGAAGGCATGGAAAGCTGAAATCAGGTAGGCTGGAGCCGGGGATCGAACCCAGGTCTTGTCTAATGAGAGCTAAACGAGTTACCGTTGCGCCACCTCGCTTGATTGCACCAGCAAAGACTTGCCATTCCATCTACACTGTTGGTCTGAGCATGATTCGATTGGACACATTTCCATCAGCTTCTTGTGTCAGCCATTCAATGGGAATATATTTCAATGTTGTATTTTTCTTATGTGTATTTTCTTCCATCTCTAAACTGGAGCAGTAAAGCCTACTTGTGTATAAATATTTTATGATAGTGAGCTGTAGAACACGCTAACAGTTGATGGATTCGCTGAACATCGTCGTGTATACACACAAACTTATTGTTACGAGACATCGCTCTTGGCGACATGGGGCTGAGCGAACTGATGTGCTATACCATCTCCCCTTTCCCTACTCGCTACACTCAGTTCCGGCGGTGAGGCAGCGGACTGCGCTACTCCCGCCTCCCCCATTTTCCCGCCCCAGGCGACGTGTGGGGCTCGTGCCAGGCTGACGTCACGAGCCTTCTGAATGGGTGGACACCTGTCAGTCATTCTTGACCGGCGCTCAGCTCTGACGTGACTGAATGTTACCGCAGCATTGTCAGCGAGCCATGATAATGTTCTGGATGTCGTCGCAGGCGACTATAAATACCGACCCACTGCCACCAGCGGCAGAGTGATTGTGGCGTTTAGCCTGTGATTGTTCGTGAAGGACTTGGCACCGAGGGACGAGGCGAGACCGGCGGATCAAGGAGAGACTGCGACAAGTGTTGACCAAGGTGGGACTGTTGGAGTTTTGTGAGTGAATGCGAAAGCAAACAAACAGGTTAGACTGTAGCTATACATTGCGAGACATTTCTGGAAAGAGACTTACGAGATCGGAGGACTGATTTGAAAGAGAGACATTTATTAAATGTATACTAGAGTTATAAATTAGACTTTTAGGTAGATTATCTGTAATTATTGATGTAACAGGTGTGAATCGCAATGGCTGTATGCTTAATGTATAATGCTTTGTAGGGATAGTAATAAGTTTAGAAATGTAATTCCATCCATTTATTAAATTATCTAAGCCCTCCTTCCCAACAGAACCTGCCTGCTCTCAGGACAGCAAAGTTGCTACAATAGATAACACATGAAGGAGGTAAGAATCTACTCAATTCCATGGCTCCACTTGCATAGAGATATTTTGCGCAGTTGGAGGCGCATATTCGTACTGGCACTACTAAGGTCGACTCGTTCTCACTCATCATATGCCGTATCGCTTCTATGCGCAACGTGCTCAATGCCTGTTGGTCTTTCGTTGAATCACCAGAATGTGAAAAACGATAATCCTTTGTTTTATGGGCGCGCCTAAATACATCTGTTTCGTAACTGATTAAGAACATAATTTTTTTTGTTAGACCCGAAAAATTCGTACTGGGATTTTAAATGAAGATGCTTATAAAAACAATCGATCGCGTGTTTTATGCAAATATTGTTACCTCTGAATTGAGCGAAAGGAGTTTTGTTAGTACTATCAGTGAGGTTTACGTACTGGTAAGTGTGAGACAGGTATACATCTTCGCCGAAATGAATAGGTGAGAAAATGGGATGTATCAGCTAAAACCCTCCGACAAATGGAATCTTCCGTTACGATTACGACAAAACCGGGTCGAACTACCTCCTTTTTCCCAGGAAACCGCAACCACTGTAACTCACTTCATGTGCTGGTTTGGTCATTGAGTAAGGTCTGGTGGAGTCTTTCACAGACAGTTATATTAAATAAGGTTTTTCAATAAAATGAAGACACTGCTAATGAATTATTTATGTTTGAAATACATGGTTTATATTCATGATCCCCATTTCATGAACGGTGAAGACATTTACGTTGATGATTACAGTGGCGTAGCGTGGCTGTGTTCCAAGGTATCAGGGGCGTCATTTGGGGCTACAAGGGGGGGGGCAAATGCCCCCCCCCCTGGATTTGGAATTTTTGTGTATAAATATATTTTTTGTATTTTTAAATGTAAATAATGCTAACTTAAGGACATAAAACTGAAGTTTTATTATTAAAATATCTAATTTATACATGCTTAATTAATAAAAAAGATGTAACAAGGTCACTGTCGTCAGAAAACAAAATCTTGCCCCCCTGGAAAAACCTGTAATGACGCCCCTGCAAGGTGTGCGGTATTAGCAGCGACTATACGCTTTGAGCACTTGTGTGCTACAGAGACCAAGGTGTAGGTCTATACATTATAGGATAATTCGTACCTTGCCTCTTGTACGCTACTGGCTGTGGAGTGTTCCTGACCATACAAGTCAAATTGTTCCTCAGACAACTCAGTGTTGTGTATAGTCACTGCTGGTCACCGCACACCTTGGAACACTCCACGCGACGCCCCTGGATGATTCACATTAAAACAACGATTTGAGTCGCAGTTGACTGCAATACAGGCTGTTTTCAAAATGCGTGTCAATATTTTGGGGGGCATAGTCTTCACATTTAGAGAAAAAAATTCCGAAAACGCACAGTTTCTCCACTACGGTTCGTAATACTTGATGAACGGTCTGGATCACGTTGTGGAATGTCGTTAGAGCAGTCATGTACTGTACATTGTACACACCTCCGCTATCAGTAACTTATAAACAACAACCCGCGCGCTATCAATCGTACGTCATATGTGCGAACAGTATTACAGAAACGGTGCGTTTTCGGACCTATGTCCATGTAACATTTTTGTGTTTCTCTAGATGTGAAGGGCCGCGGTGGACGAGTGGTCAGATCACTCGCCTCACACCAAGGCGAACCGGGTTCGGTTCCCGGCATGCTTGGGTCCCCGGATTTTCGCATGTGGGAATTGTACCGGACGATGCCGTTGGTCGGCGGGTTTTCTCGGGAATCTTCTGTTTCCCTCCCGCCTTCATCCCGGCTGTGCCCAATACTCACCTCATGCCGCCCTCACCAGTGCTAAAGACCTCGATGTTGAGCGCTGACCAAAATATCTCACACACTCACTCTAGACCCTAAATATTGACACGCAATTTGACAACATCCTGTTTAATGATGTAGTTATTCAGCTCGTGGCGAAGTTGGTCCAAACTTTGCCAACTTCCTGCTCTTCCCAGGGGATAAACTTCACTTGACATCATTACGCGAATTGCATCCGGCAACAGGCGCAGTTGTTTACGTAATCTGGTTTTACGGTTGCGTGTTTTTTTTTGTATCATGTTGGTAGCGAGCGTTATTTATGAATCTCTCTGGGCTAGAAGGTTGGGCGCCTAGCCAAGTGAGTCTGTCTCGTGGTGATGATAATTCGTGACCACCCACCTCGAGGCGTTTGAACACTTTATATACTGTGAATTAGATTTACAGAGCAGAAACTTCTTCAGTCACCCGGCTACATTTGATCTACTGATTAAAGATTTTCCTTTGCCCACTTCAATTAAATTAGATTTTTAATTTTCAGCAATATTTTAAAACCTTATCCCTACCTGTGTCTCCTCTAATCACACATTCCACCTGTGAAACTACTCTGAATTTTGCTCTATCTTACATCAGTCTGTAATATATTTCGGCCTTTGTTATTTGTGATTATGATATTAATTTTATTTCTGTTCCTCTGCACTGATACAAATGTTGAATTTTTCTTTGCATGTAAATAAGTATTACTCTTCACGTTCGCCAAAATTCTGTTTACTGAAGAAAACATTTACGCAAGATTGTTGCTGAGCTGATTATATATACATAGGGTCTATATATATATAATATTTTCTCAAAGAGAGACGTGAGAAAATATTACAGATGTTGTCTGCTCAGCTTTCGAAACGACTTTAACAGAGTCGTACACGTCCTGTCTGTTTAACTTCTCAATTCGGCGTGGCGAAGTTATTCAATGACTGTCTTGATAAAGAGTATGTGCTAACAATAAACGTTGCTGAAATTGTTACTAATCCTGAGCAAGAACTCGTTATCAAGTTTTCCAATATTATTACTACATAACGGTAAACAGATTACGCTGTCTAGCCAGTTGTGAAATGCGTTATTATTGCATCAAGTCATGTTTGTTGAGAACGTTCTGCGCGTCTACAGTGTGGGTTGTATTCCGAGTGGCGTTACGTAAGCCTTATGTTCAGTTGTGTATGACATTTTTTGTAGCAGAGAATTTTCATAAAAATTGGAAATTCGTTAAATTATTTAACAGCGCAGTAAACTGTATTAGTTAGGGCTTAATTTGATTGAGGCCGTACTACCAGTTCCTTGGATATTTTAATATTGTTGTTTTCTTCGAAAACTTCAAACGATAGTTGTAAGCAAGTTGGCGTAAGCCAGAGACGAGAGAATATACAAATTCGTCCTCTTGCCCTTTACGTGTTCTCTCGGCTGACAATTACATAGCCAAAGGGCTCTCTATTTCTCTCTCTCTCTCTCTGACGTAGTTGTGATGTGTTTACGAGAGCGAGAGCACGAAAAGAGCTCACACTGGGCGTATTTGCTTTACCAAACACTGTTTAGTTAAGTCTAAGTACGGTGTCAATTAAACTAGATAATTTGCTGTGCCACTTAAATCAGCTGTGCAGCGTTTCGTATACTGTTCATGTAGGAAAATAAAATAAAAATTTTGTTGGGTTTTATTGTCTTATCGACAGCGATGTCATTATAGACGGGTACACATGACTTAACATGAAGACAGGAACTAGGAATGAAGTCGGCCATGGCCTTTCTAAGAAACTATCGCAGCATTCGCCTGGAGTGATTTCGGGAAAACCAGCATGGGAAACGAAAATATGGAAGACTGGAGCCGGGGTTCGAATGTGAACACAACGAATTATCGTTGCGCCACCTCGCTTGGTAGCAGACTATTTTGTTGACTCAAGTAGCATTATATTGGATGTAACAGAATAACTACTGCACATGAGCCTAGTAGAGATTATGGTTTATCACGGGAGAACTTAACTGCTTTGCTGGGTTTCAACCCACGTTCAGCTTATGAAAATATGACTGGTTTTGTCTTGTACGTAGATCTGTTACACTATTTGACTAAGCCAATAAGAATCCCGCTATTGTAATATTTGATGCCTATTATTGGTTTGCAGACAGCTACGTTGTGTCAGACCACATTCATACATGTCACAAGAAACTACAGTGTTTTCCAGGGTATGTTGGCACAAACATGTTTCGCGATATACCACCATCTCTAACAATTAGGTATTAAGAGTGGACTTAGTAGATAAAATTTTGATAAGCGTTCCTGTCCGAAAATTTTCGTTTTTGAGACTCCTTGGTGTCGGAGTTCTGACTGCAGAAGAAATTATTTAGCACACACCAAGCATATTTACCTTGTTTATAAAAACATGTGTCGAAAGTTTACTTTCTGCAACAAACAGTAGGTTCGCCTCTTTGAGCAGCACCTGTAATACATTAAGGTGAATCAGCAGCTCTTCATTTGAACATATCCATCTAACGTCGCAAGGCATCATTTCCGGACAGGGGTTGCTAATCAAGACCTCATCTACTAAGGCACTGCACAACATTTTAAAGTTGTTTTAGAAAAAAAACTAGTTCGTGGTATACACTACACCAGCGCCTCCTGATAGAGATAGAAAAAGGTAAAAAGAAATGGTGTGGATGTCGAGTTGTTTTGCAGTTTCAAAGGGAACTCTCCTTGTGTGAGAAAAAAACCGACGTCTTCCGAAAATAAACTCGAAGACTTCAGACGGTTGTTGCAATTGCCCCGCCTCGCAGCAGCACCACCAACCTATCGCCAAACATGTCTGTCGGAAGACGCGACCAAATATATTTTGGGGCGCTCTGTGTTTATTTTGAACGCGGGTTAGTGGCCAGTTTACTATCTTTTTTTTTTATGTGAAAGTGTCGAGGAATCGCCGAGCTGCCGGCTTTGAACTCGCAAGGAGCTATTCGTTTATATCCAGCTATTTTGTTTTCACATCGAAGGCTGATTATTTTGTAGCGCAGGTAAGGCCTGCTTGTTTATTTCCACGTATTCCTACTGAAAACTCGAGACGTAGGTTCCTGGAAAGCGCACTGATGAATGTGAGACAAAAAAAAAGTTTCTAAGTGAATTGTACGATTTATTTAAATTCTGTGACGACTATACTTGGATGACACGTGCCTCGTTTTTAGAGATCTCTTTATGGAAAAACGTCTGTACAAAACAGTTCATAATATTTTTTAGCTGTAAGTGTTTTTATGTAATGCGAGATAAAACACTCCTCACGTGGCACTGAGTAAAATAAGAGTTATAGTTAGGACCCGGTAGTTTTCGCGGAAAGATTATTGCATCACTTTGTTTCCGTGCCTTACGTGCCCACCTGCATCTCTGCTTTGTGGTCAGTGATTGGATGCCTTAACATACAACGTCTGGAGGTTAAACCCGCAAATCACAGTCGTGTTGCGTCACAGTTATCCATGTACTGATTGGCACAGTGAAATGAATAATAACTCTGCACAAAAACACTCTGCCAATAATCATGAAGTTGAGCTGTAGGTGTACACGTAAGACCAGTGGCGTTGCCAAGGGGGGGTAGGGGGGGGGTTAGTGGGGGTCAGAAACCCCCCCCCCTTTTAGCCACCAAATAAATTGAAAACATTCTTATAAAATGTGTAATGTTTTCACTTATAGAAATTTCTTAATTTAGTTACGAAAACAGTTTTAAAAAAACCCCATTTTGCACCTTGAAGTAAAAGATTTTCTCGGTGGAGAACCCCCGAACCCCCATTTCAAAACGGTGAAAAATTAAAAAAAATTTCATACTAAAAAAATTATAATGTTTTACCAGTAGAATTTACTTTATCTGTAGTTACGAAAACTTCTAAGATAACACTATTTTGCACCTCAAAATCCATGTTTTCTCGGGAGAGGGGCCCTTCTTTAAAGGGGCGCAAAACTAGAAACAGTTCATATTTAAAAATTAATAATATATTTACCATTAGCATAGTCAATTTTAGGGAAAAAACTGCTAACATAAGCATTATTTTGCACCTCAAATTCCAGAATGATCTCGGGGGAGTACCCCCGAATTACCATTTCAAAAGGGTGAAAAATTAATTACGTTTTATATTTTAAAAATTTAATACTTTCATCAGCAACATATACTCTATTTTTAGTTACTAAAACTGTTAAAATAGCGCTATTTTGCACCTTAAAATTCAAATTTTCCCGGGGGCCCGGATCTCCCGCTTTAAAGAGGTGGTCGGTGTTTCATCACAATATTCCTAGACCAAAACCCCTCCCTTTCACAAATCCTGGCTACGCGCCTGCGTAAGACACTGAAACAAACTGGGGCAAAAATACTTTTCGCGGGCCCTACTTATAGCAGCCAAGTAACACATTTGAAATTGCGCGGCGTCTGATTTGAAATGGGCCAACTTCACCGCTTATTGGCTGCTCTAGGCTGTAGACACCTGTCTGTTTGGCTCTTGCATATGGCAGGTTATACCTGTCTGTTTGGCTCTTGCATATGGCAGGTTATACCTGTCTGTTTGGCTCTTGCATATGGCAGGTTTCCTATTGGCCTGCTTGCCGGCATCTAAGCAGCCGCCTTACGCTGATTGGCGGTAGGCGTTTCAGTCGTATTGTTGGCCAGCGAAGCCGGTTGGATAGGGTGTGTGACGCAGTATGCTATTCTACCAGTTGTCCTACTTCTGTATTCCTAAATATTGTGTGTAGTGGAGGTTCCATTATTTTTACATCTGAAAACTTGGTAAGCGTTAACTCGCAAAAAAAATCTAAACAAACAATGACGTTTCTTGTTTGCCAAATATTTCATAATGATGTTTTATTTTACTGTTAAATTGTGAACATAAGTCAGTTTTATGTATTGGACATTAAAACTAAATTGCTAAGAATTGTTTTTGTTATTTGACTTTTTTAATTGATTTCTTTGTGATCCCAACGTACAAAGAGATCAGATTTCGAAGGGGAATGTCTTTTTGGAAAATTATCACCGTATAAATGAACGTATGTTTTATTTCTTGTAATTATGCGCAATATAATGAGATTGCTAAGGATTATACATGGTAGTTTTTCGACTTAAAAAAATTATACTCTCTTGTCGCTCTGATATAGACAGCTCACTGTAAAAGGAGCACTTATGGATCCTGGTTTCTTTATTCGTTTTTTTTTTTTTTGACAGTTTGTATTTTTGTGCCAACTTTTATATAAATTTATATAAACATAGCATCCTAAATATATTAATACTCAAAGCAAAGCTCTACCGCACTAAAAAGTTAACATCTCAGACGAAACTAATGCACATTTTCTATTATTTATTCCAGAATAAAGTACTCCCTTTAACTCGAACAGTCTGTGTAATGTTACCAACTTGTGAAACTATAATAAAAAAGTGTTGCTCCCATAAATTCACTAGCAACTGTAGAAGTAATCTTCACTATCGCAATAGTATTTTAAGGCCATGCGCTCCCCGCTCCTGTTCCTAATGTTTTTGCAACAATTATTTTTAAAGCCTACACGAGGGCAGATGTCAAAAATATATTCGGGAGTTTTCTTTAGAATGTTTTTCTCCATGCTGGACTTTTTTTTTAGACAGAAAAGATTGTGGTTTTAGCTAATTATGTAACTAACGAAATTCTAGTGTATTGACTTTTTAGTAGCTGCTGTATACTTTCACGTCTTGGAGAATCTATCTTTTTCGGCAAAAATAACTTTAAACGGAACTACCAACAGATTTGTGATATTTGTTCTCGTTTAGGCATATAAAAATTAATATCGCAAAAACAGTAGAAACTAGGCCTTCAACTCAAGAGTTCGAAGGAAAAAAATTGAGATCGTGTTTGGAAATTATGTAATCTCTGCCGTGAACGCACAAATAATATCCAACGTACCGCTGTACGACAAAAACAATTTCGTGCACAGAAGTAAATATATGAAACGTGATCGAGATTTTTTTTATTTGCATTTGATTTGGCACGTCTGTTTTGATTAGGACCTGAAAATTGATACACATGGTAGGGGCATATACAGCCTACTACTGACCCCAACGAACGGAAAGGAGGACAAACTTGGTTTTGTAATAGGATTACTTCTCGTAAGACTCAGCTTCCTGTTCCGTGTTGCACCTGTGTCACCTTGAATGAACGCTAAGCTCAGTGAAATAGACACACTTATGCTGGTATATTTGTAAAACACTGAGTTCATATCCGGGAGTGCTCAAGTTCGAATACCGGTCGACATGGATTTGTATCCGGGAGTTCCCAGGTTTTATTCTCGGTTGACACAGTGAGTACCTACTGTGGACCCAAGTTAAATACCCGGTCAACACTAGATTCGTATCTGGGAGGAGCCAGTTTCGATTCCCGGTCAACACTAGATTGGTATTAGAGAGTACCTATGCTCGATCCCGGCCAACACTGGTTTCGTATCTGGTAGGACCCAGTTTCGATTCCCGGTCCGGCCATCCTGATTTCCATAATCTTCCGAAAGGAAAAATAAAACACTCCATGCGAGTTCTATGATGATTCTTTAAAAATTGTTACCCGCTGGTGGTAGAAAAAAGGGAAGCAATATGGGCTACACAGGTACCCATAACAGTATTAATAACTGTTTTATGTGCGTATCACTTAATGGACGACTTGAAGTACACGCCCCCTGGCGTCACCGCAGGAGAAAAGTACTGTGGGAAACAAAGCTTGTTTACAAACATGCTGATTTGTTAGTTGGTAAGCAAAAATGTTGCGCATTCATAGATTTGCACGCAAGGGTAAAAAATTTTAGTTTAAATTTCATGGTTAAAATACGCAAATACATAAGATTAATGTTTACCTGAAAAAACGGCAAATTCCAAACAAATAATCAAATTTTTGACGTACATCTCATCCAGGACATGTGAAGCCAAACAGCTAAATGAAGGTTATATTCGGCTGCGGTATCCATGGAGATAGGAATTGTTTCCCACACCTGACTGAAACTCCGCCTCTTTTCAAGTCGTCCATTGGCCCGCAATTTTCGGCCGAGGGTAAAAAATAATTCCCGTGACACCCCGGTAACACTATTCAAGCGCCATAGCTACCTATATAACTATTACTCGTATCCTCGAACCACAGGTGACGATATATAGGCTGCTTACATTGTAGTTTGACTGCCACTGCGATGCTCTATATAAAATCGTCACTTTATTTTCTTTACAAAAATTATTTCAGTGCTACCCTTCCTACAGGTCTTGAGCACCGACTCTTATCGAGTAGCCTTTAAGGGCGCGGTCTACCGCAATTTTCATCACCATTTTTTTATTTTTTATTTGTACCAGATATTTTTTTTCTTATTTTAGACACAAAATGTGACTAAATTTGGCTCTTGAGCACCGACTCTTATCGAGTAGCCTTTAAGGGCGCGGTCTACCGCAATTTTCATCACCATTTTTTTATTTTTTATTTGTACCAGATATTTTTTTTCTTATTTTAGACACAAAATGTGACTAAATTTGGCTCTCATAGTTTTCGCGTAATGGCTTGTTAAAGTCATATTTTTGCATGTTTCCGTTTTAACGACTACACTAAAACCAACTGATGTACCAAACTCAAAAAAATCACAGTGGATAAAGACATTGCAGGCTACAATGACATGCTCATGAAATTTAAGAATAAACATTATTTGAATTTTAAAAAATTGCTGAAACTGAAAATAAAAATTTGAAAAGTTCAATATTTTTTTTAAAAATACAAATAATGTTCATTCTTTAATTTCATGAGCATGTCATTGTAGCCTGCAATGTCTTTATCCACTGTGATTTTTTTGAGTTTGGTTTATGAGTTGGTTTTAGTGTAGTCGTTAAAACGGAAACATGCAAAATACGACTTTAACAAGCCATTGCGCGAAAACTATGAGGGATAAAAAAATTTCATAAGAGCCAAATTTAGTCCCATTTTGTGTCTAAAATAAGAAAAAATATATCTGGTACAAATAAAAAATAAAATAATGATGATGAAAATTGCGGTAGACCGCGCCTTAAACTCTGCCATAGTGGTTCCTGGTTCGTTAATACTACAGTGCGCTGGCTGAACAAAATTTGTTTCTTATAATTGTGATCTTAACTGAACAGGATACATTAACCTATGCTGAAATAACTATTTACGAATAGTACGGTAACAGCAATTTTTAACCCCCTACCAAAAAAGGTGAAGTGTTAGTGAATTTGACGGCTAAGTCTGCCTGTCTGTCTGTGTTTTCGTTGCTCCCAAACTGATGGACCTACTTCATTTTTTTTATGGAAAGATAGTTTCATCGGGATAGTTATTCGCTGTATTTGATGAAAATATGTACTACTGCGTAAATGTTATGAGCTCTTTTCGGATTAGTGTGAGAGTAAATTCTGTAGACATATAATTGATTATTCACTATACTTTTCGCTTTATTATTTATCTGTGGTGTAGTTGAACATTGAAATTTTAACAGAGAGTAATGGATGGACCGCAATTTCAATGCTTTTTACGTGGCCACAAATGTAATAGTAATTTTTATACTGGGTAATCCCAAACCTACAGGTGTGACATTCAAAAGAAAAAAATTTAATAACCGTCATCAAAATTAAATTTAAAAGTGTAAAATTTTATTGAATATTAATATTTTTACTAATTTAAGTTAAACGAACTGCTTCTTACCTTAGATTTACACTCAGATAGACAACGTATTTTGTTTAGATTTTATGTTTCAAAACTTCTTACGGGTGTGTCAGAAACGTCACCACGCACTACATACTGCTAAATGTAAGTGCATACTTCTGTGATTTACACAGATAATAATAATATGTCAGTAGGCCCACATTAGTAGTAACAAACACAAAGAAGTACTGACGCATATTAAAAATGTCAAATAATGTTTTTAAGTCTAACTTTTCTTGGCATTATGGGTCGAGGTACGAGTATTTCGCGTATTCATCTGGCAACAGCCTAGACTTCTCAGTTCTATACGTGTACTGGCTGAAGCCGAATATCCATTGGTGGGGCCCGGAAAATTTCGCGGATTCAATTACCTGCATGCTAGAATCCATTGTCCTATGCACATTCAAGTCCCGTATATTCGTTCATTCTACGCTGTTCCACGGAGAAGCGGCTAGTTTACAAATAGTCGGGGCTTGAGTATTCACAGAACAGTGCATTCTAACATTCAGTTCATTGAATCCACGAAATTTTCCGGGCTCTATCCATTGGCTTCTAACAATACAAACGTGTAGCACGTGATATCCCCGCGACTTGTTTCCTTATTTATAACTGTCTTGCAGTCGTCAAATGTGTGTTAAAACCGCTCTCGTATAATCACTAGAGATGATGGTTTATCGCGGGAAAACTTGACTATTTGCTAGTCACACATAAGGAGGAGTGAAGTATACGTTATTGACGTTCAACCTGACCTAGAATCAGTACGCGAAATAATCGTGCCTATAATTATGGGTGTGGCACAGTTTCTTACAAGTATGAGTTAGTACACTTTTGTGTAGTATATAGACAAATATTTAGCGTTTTAAAGAACATTTTCATATTTGTGACAGTTAACTTTAGAGTCACTTTTTATTGTGAGTTTTGAAAATCGTTTACGTATTGCTAAACAGTCACTAAAACTAAATTTTCTGAGGAAATACGCTAGCAGAATTTATTTCAGCAAAACATGAATACTATTGTTTTCGAAGAATATGTAAAATTACAAGAAAAAAAATGTAGCCTACAGGTAATTTCATTCAACAGAAACTCGAGTCCTTTATTCGCTGCCGAGTTCGCTGTGAATACGTTTTTACGACGAGCGAGACGTCTGGGATTGCGTGCATTTAATCTACGTGAAGTGTTTTTACCTCTTGCTCTGCCGGTGTTAACGTCGTTTGCTTTAAAACGTGCGCGTTACTGTTTTTTGCCAGTGTTTTACCGGCATGTGGGTTCTGCTCGACCCGGGCCTTGCAGACACGCAGGTAGGTTGTTACGCAACTGCCTTCACCTGCGTTTTTACCTTGAGTCGCAGTACTGTCACCATTCAGATTTATCAACTTCTCACGTGTTGTTATGAGACACGGTGACATAGGCGTAACCGTCCCAGCATTGTTTGAAAACCATAGTTCACACTGTCACCGCCAAGCGAGGTGGCACAACGGTAACACGATCGAGTCGCATTCGGAATGACCCGGGTTTGAGTCCCAGCCATCCTGATTTCGGTTTTCCATAATTCCCTGAAATAATTCCAGTTGGATGTTGTGATAGTTCCTTGAGGGGCCTCCCTACGTCTGCGCTTCAAACGCGTTGCATTGAGTTACGGCTATTCTTTTTTGACGAAACTATTTAACGCGAATTATATTTGTATTATATTTGTATATCCACACACTTCAAACTATGTCACTATAGTTTTAAAAATTCGGCACGTTTATTATAATCATCATTTTCGGGCCCCTCAAAATCGCCAAAAAAGGGGTTTTCCAGACTGTCGTATTTGGAAAAATTAACAACCGGATTCGAAAACACAGCTATAGAAACAATCGTTAAACTTTGAACTATGTTTCCCACAAATAAATTAATGTACGTGGTCACCGCTTGAAGTCCTATAGGAAAACGTATACCTACTAATAAAGCACTGCACGTCAGCTGAGCAGCTTAACTGTTTTCATAAAGCAATTATATGTGTACAGAATTTTATTTACGAAAAACATAGATGTATATAATTTGTGTCTGTGGAAGCAGCAGGTGCAGAGCTGGATCCGCCCATGGCGGAGTTGATATCGGTGTGTACATAGTTTTGTTTTAACATTTGTAAAATTACATTCATTCTGGCTTCACAAAGTATATGTTCAGGAATCTGTATTGCGTGTTAGGGTCAAGTGCTGTGCCGACAGTGTTATCATATCATTGTAAAGAATTTCGTTAGTTAAATGTGTTTATATTCAGTAAGGAGACAGCTTAAGTAGTAGGTACCTGGTGTTTTGTGTACGGTAGCCGAAAAACTATAAGAACGAAGCTGGTACGCAAGGCTCTAATTCCAGTACAGCCTGAATACACGGAACTATAAACTAGAACGAAGGGTTTTCGGTATGAGTTTTGTACGCTACTTTTGTGGTTCAACCATTTTATTTGTGAAAATTATGCCATTAATACCAAAGCATAATTATGTACGTATCCTTTAGGAATTCTGTTCGAATTTTTTCAGGTGCAAAGGACTGAAAGAACAGTTATATAAATTTGAGGAATTTTTAAATTTTTATTTCTAATGAACATATGGGTTTTTTTTAATCATAGGGGCATATTATAAAAATTTTTCTTAGATTTTCCATTGAGGCACATGGTCCAGACGTGCTGAAACACAATTTCATAGCTAACTTTCAACATTTTTCCTTCACCACACATACATGTAGGCCTACATACTTACTCTTAACACAAGAGTAAGGCATGGCTATTAATTTTTCGCCCTTATTATTTTCTTGAGTCCATTTATTCATTCGTAAGTTTTCTAAGCATTGCATCGCTGTAACAATATGCACACAACATTTCCAATTGGTTTTTATATACAACTTATCACGTATAAATACCTGTATTTGTCCCCGTAACCTACTGATATTAGGTATGTTAACTCTACCAGTATATTTCACTATTGCACTTGAAATGAAATGGGATTTCTCTGTTTGAATGTTTAAGGAAACAATCATCGCAGTGAAATAAGAATTAATGGAATGGATTTTTGTAAAGAAAACGTTTTGAGGTCTTCTTTTTAGGACACATTGAGAAGTATAATTTATGTGAATAAAGACATTTAAGCTATGTCAATACATTGCCAAATACCTTGAGTTAATAATTACCTTACTTTGTTTTGCAAGCCTTGCACGAAAAAAATATATATATATGTGTGTGTGTGTGTGTGTGTGTTTGGTGGAAGGAAATGGAGGGAGAATAGAGCCGGCTGCGGCCATGCTGTCTACTTGTTTCTCGAAGAGGAATTTCAGAGAAAAAGCTTTTTCCTTTATATCTTTGGGCGAACGATAACAGCTGTCTTCGTTTTACGTCACGACGGGTCGGTTTGACGTACGTGTCCAGTGGCACGCACGAACCTCATGTGATACGTGAACCGGACTAGGGCGTCGGACATACATGATTGGTCGCCGCCCTGTGGCCTTATTTCCTCCCTCCTCCACCTCTCCTCACCATATCTAAAGTACCAGACGCTAGTCTTCGTCAACTCTTACCTAAGTTCTGAAGTAAACAAAACTACATAAAGTTTTCTTTTGGCCGTTTTGCAGTTGTCTTTACAATTTTAATATGAAAACTTTCATGTACCTAAAACCAGTGTAAACGTTTCAACACTCTCAGAAGTTAAAACATATTGGCCCAATAAAAAAACATTTATAATTAATTACAAGTTATGCTGAGTACTCAGTTTATAGTGAACAGCCTATAACACCGTATCATTGCACCTCGATAGCTTCTAACTGGCTACATTTGTGCAGCGCGACGACATACTATTTCCAATCGACAAAACGCACTGCTTATAAAAACAATAGTACGTGAAATTTTCGCACATGTTATCGACATACGGAGAAAATTACATAAAAAAAAGTATTGGTTTCCTTTGTAATTGCGGTATATTTTAATATTAAATTGCAATTATCAATTCATGACTAACTATCCAAAAATTCTTGTACTGGCATAACGAAAATTCGGTACGAACGTTATGCAAGAAAAATAAACAAGTGATAAAACTTACTTGTTAAGGTTTTTATCACATTTGGTTGATCACCAAACAATCTGTCGATAGTTACAGGTACGTAAATTTCGCAGATACATTCCAGGTTAGGTTGAACGCCAATTATGTATACTTAGAGCCACTGATTTTTGGTGAAAAGAATTCTGCAACGACTTGTTTCAATGCCTTACTTGCACACCA